>CM068590.1:14247797-14277797 GCA_035048485.1 Pteria penguin
AGTTTAATTGTTTTTCTTTCTGAAAGAGGTCCTTGACAGTTATATGGACTGTGTGTCTGATAGAGGTCCCATGAAGTTTAATCGGCTGAACGTCAAAGATGTACATCCGATAGAGGTCTATGAGGTTTCTATCAGTTGTATGTCCGATAGGTGTCTATGAGATTCCTATCAATTGTTTGTTCGATAGAGGTATATGAGATTTCTATCAGTTGTATGTCCGATAGAGGTCTATGAGATTTCTATCAGTTGTATGTCCGATAGAGGTCTATGAGATTTCTATCAGTTGTATGTCCGATAGAGGTCTATGAGATTTCTATCAGTTGTATGTCCGGTAGGGGTCTATGAGATTCCTATCAGTTGTATGTCCGATAGATTCTTTGAGATTACTTTCAGTTGTATGTCCGATAGTGGTCTATGATATTTCTATCAGATGTATGTCCGAGAGAGGTCTATGGGATTTCTATCAATTGTATGTCCGATAAAGGTCTATGAGATTCCTATCAGTTGTATGTCCGATAGATGCTTTGAGATTTCTATCAGTTGTATGTCCAATAGAGGTCTATGAGATTTCTATCAGTTGTATATCCGATAGAGGTCTATGAGGTTTCTATCAATTGTATGTCCGATAGAAGTCTATGAGATTTCTATCAGTTGCATATCCGATAGAAATCTTTGAGATATCTATCAGTTGTATGTCCGATAGGGGTCTATGAGATTTCTATCTAATGTATGTCCGATAGGGGTCTATGAGATTTCTATCAGATGTATGTCCGATAGGTGTCTATGAGATTTCTACCAGTTGCATGTCCGATTGAGCTTGTTAACCATTCAAATAATCGTCTGATAAAATATAGCATTAGACTTGCGACGTGAAACATCGTATTTTCAAGGCCAGAGTGAGTCCAGTATGTGAGACCCATGGGAGCCCTTAATATCCTCTTGTACGGATTGATAATTGAATCCATAATAGATAAAGATGAATTGCAAACTAGTAGGTATAAATGTAGCACAAATCATCTTCAATGTTATGTCAATTCTTTAAATGTAACATTAAAACATTTTATTATTTTAAACTTTAATATACCAATCATAAACTTTTAATGTAATACAAATGTACTGGTATCAAATACTGAGACTTTAAAAGTAAGGCCAGGGAAAAGAAATTGAAGGACTAGGGGAGGGGGTTAAGACAGACAGGAAGAGGGGGGGGGGGGGTGTTGACAGAACAGACAAGGGGGGGGGGGGCAGGGGAACCTGGTTCAAATCCCAGATTTTTCAACTATATTTAATGTAAACTTCATCCCATACCACAGCATACTACAAACGCTGCCTAGTAATAGAAACAATCAATGAAAACAACAGATGAGGCGTCCATTTTTATGAACACAAAAGAGGTGCCCCTATTATAAATAGAAGACTAAATATTACATTTTGCCGAATGGAAAACAGAGGTCAACACCCAAGCACCTCTTTAGATCCGCGCATGCAAAACATCAAGTTTCGGATTCCAAACTTGTGACAACCCCCCCCCCCCCCCCCCCCCCCCCCTTAAAATACCACATTTATTCCTTTATCGTGAAACATTATCGTGAAACATTAATCGATGTATACCATTTCGCATAGTGTATACCCCTGTTTTGTTAACATTATGGAGTAGTTTTAATTGTATACAGTGTGGCATTCTATAAATTGCCTTCTTGACTCGATATTCAGAGACAGAATTTCAAATATGAATACTGGCTTTGTTTTGTCACGTCCTACCTTCATGATTTGCAATACCAATGACAAACTTCAACTGAATACGTTCAAATTGTTTGGTCACGTCCACCGCTCTCCAGATTAACTATATTAATAAAGAAATTGGAATCATAAATTCTTCCTTTGTTTGTCACGATTTTCATATGTATTTAAAACCTGATCGAGTTATAGGAGCTATTTATAGTTTCCGCTGATGATATCTTATTGAATAAGTTTCCAAATCATAGTATGCCAGTGTAAAAATTCACCTTTTCACAGTACATGAGTATTATATTATATTATATTATATTATATTATATTATATTATATTATATATAAGCGGATGACAGTTCATCGCTGTATAGTATTCCAAATGAGAAATTAAGACCCGATTCCCGTGCCATAGTAGATATTCTTTTTGTGCGATGTTTTACTTCACATAGATATTATTCCACGTAGATCTTTATGGTGACGTCATTTTCCTGACGCAATGTACAGAAATGGGATTCACCCGCCATAAGCGTCCGCTTCGAGTTTTACATAGTGCCCGATTCTTTTATGAGAAGAGATCCGAAACATTCCGAAAGTACTATGAGGTATGATTTTGGTTTTATCGTAAACTATTGTACAAATTTTCGGTTTTATATCAAAAATTTTATTTTAGATACAATGTATATAAACATTATCATACGAATTCACTGGAGAAACATACATAGATAAAATATTCTTAATTTTTTCTCACTTTAGGCAAAAATCAGTAAAACAAAAGATCGGATAATTAGATTTTACTCAGAATCTGAAGATAAATCCCGAGGAACATGCCCCATGCAATGTCAATGGTCTTGATCATCTTAGTTTATACACAGACTAATCCAAAGCAGTGTCATGGCAGACGTGGCCCGGGACCTCGGTTCGGTTCCCGCCAATATCATTCAGAAGTTGGATACCTCCTGCTTCCATGTGGCGACATAAATGAAAATTGTTGAAAGCCACGCCAAACAACAATTAAACAACAAACCAAAGGGACTCCGGTTTTTACTATCTCCTCTGAAAGATAGGACATCGAATAGTAAATGGAGGTAATCGAACCCTGTACATTTTGGTTACAAACAACAACCTGACTGATCGAACTAGGCCGGTAGAGGTCGCACGCTCTGCTTCGGGTGTGATCATTTCATTGGTTGTAAAATGCATCAAGAAAACGTCGTCAAGAAAGAAAGAAAAAAAAATAGATATAAATAATTTTGAAAAGCGAAAGACAAGGGAAAAAATGAAATGAGAAAAAAAAAAAAGAAAACACAAATAGTAAAATTCAGAATATTAACTCAATATGAATATCATTAAATTCGCATTTATACGTCCGTTAGTTTATCTTGAAATAACGACGTGGAATGCCATCATATCCAGATGTTTTATTACACCTGATGATCAGTAATCCTACTTCAGGGTAGTGCGTGTGTATCTGGTGTACTTATCTGCCCTCGACCACACTATGTTCAGCTTGACACCCGAACTTTAACAATGAATTATCGGAGAGTCAATATTCCATTTCACCCTTCTCGACGATGAAATTTTGTTTCAATTTTAATCTGAATTCTTAAAGAAAAATACACAATGTTAAGAAGTCTTTTGAAGAGAAACGTGAATTACATGTAAATAGGTAACAAGAAAGCAATAGTCCTCAACAAATTTCCGCCCATTTGGATTTTATCAAGTGGAAATAAAACAAAAAATAATAACGAAATCCGTACCTGCTGGTTAAATCAGTCCTGCGCAAAAGGTAGCAGATATGGATCTCACTAAGAGATTATTTTTGTTTCCTCTTGATAAAAGTCAAGTGGCCGAAAATTTGTGGACTTTGAATGTTTCTTGTCTTTTATTAAAAACAAAAAAGTTCTTTTTGAAAAAGGGGGTTCCCAATTAATTTAGAAGAGAGATAACTCTTACAATGTTATGCTTTTATAACACTTACAATGTTATGCTTTTCTCTCATATGAAAATATTGTGTGAAAAAGTTTTCAATTGTAAATCTGAACAATAATGTTTTTTCCTTAAGTCTAGATATTTTGTATTTTATAAATGTGAAGCAGTTGGATACAATTTATTATTATCACTATTTTTTTCCAACAGGTAAAGAAGGGGAAAACACAACCTCCCCCCCAAACCCCCCCCCCCCCCCAAAAAAAAAAACAAACAAACAAACAAACAAACAAATAAACAAACAAACAAACATACCCCCCCCCAAAAAAGAAACCCAATTAGTTATTGATTAGTTATTGATTTATATTTGTTCGTAAAAACCTAAAAGTTTGCGTTTTTTTCTAATGCAACAGTCCCATATATCTGAAGCAGTAGTATAGTCTACCGAAAAAGGTGGCTTCGGTTTGGACTCTATCATAAAATAGTCAAAGAAAAGATTCGAACCCTAGACCTTTCCGCCGACATTCACGTTTCCGACTGGGTTACATGTACACCAACTCCGACACCCAGAAGCATAAGTCTTGATAAAGCCAAACTTTATGTCGTTCCAGTTCACTGATTCGTCATGGTAGAAGTCCAAAGAAGCCTACATAAGAAAATTGATTGATTCATTATTGTTTACGTCACTCCACGATCATTTCACGTATATGGTGACGGCATCTGCTTGATACATTACATACAAATTTAGACCTTTGCAACAGACCCACCCCGAAGCAGTGAGGGATCTTTTACGTGCCACGCCTACCGTAACACGGGACCTCGTTTTTTACTGTCTTATCCGAAAGACAGAACACCGGTGTGTCCAGGGCGGGAGTCGAACCAGGGACCTCTCGATCACGAGACGAGCATCTTATCCATTAGGCCACACCGGCTTACCTACATAACAATATTTTCAGTCTTCAAGCATAATCTCATTTTGATAAGTTGTGTTTGATGGGTGTTTTGTTTGTTTATTTATTTCATTTTGTTTGTTTGTTGTTTTTTTTTCTATATGTTGTTATCTATTATTATTTCTTTTTAAAAACATTATCGCATCTTTTCATTATTTTGACAAACCCTTCTTTAAATAATACTAAATATACCCAAAAACCATTTTTCAAAAAGAGGCAGAATTTTCAGAAATTGTATCATTCAAGACTACCAACAGGGGTGGTGTAAAATGATTAATGTAGAACATCTAAAATTAGATCATTAAAAATTTACCTAGATTCGTAAACTTTAAGTTCAACATGCATCTTAGAGCACATATTTAGCACAACATGAAAAAGTAATATTAATTTCCCCTTTCTTTTTTAGATTTCACACAGAAAAAAATGGGTCTGAATACTGTGAATCCTTTTTTGAAAGACGAACTCAATTCTCTCACTGAATTCCTCCGAATTCCCGAGAAGAAATCTGTTCTCCTTTCTGCTACAATGCCTTTATCAAAATTAATAATAAACCTATTTATAGTTTCTAAAAAAAGGTTTTCTACTTGTCCAGGACCTCTTAAAACATAATATGAAATACACTTTCACCAGATTTGATTAAAATTTTCATTTTCTATACACCTACCTTTCACAACATAATCAGATATGGCAAGATGCATAGTTTAAAAGAAAGTGGATCCCTAAAGGTAACAAAACTGAATAGTATTCACCATTCATACCATAATTTTAGAGCATTATTCTTGCATCTGGAGAAAACAAAAAACAGTTGTAAGAACATGAATAACGTCTTCATAAAATTTCTCTGAAAACCTCAGGTGTGGGTTTAAGTGGGGAAATGAACCTAGTTTGAAATTAGTAAATATACCTTCTGACTTCTGGAAACAAACATATTTAATCTCTTTAAAAATTACACAGGATACTGAACTAAGATGATCTCAAGTCAGAATGATACATAGAATACATATCGTTGGTGACTTCTGTCCTACAGCTAAGTCAGAAGGTTTTCCCTTTCCCTTTTGTTACCAATAAATTGTTATGTACCTTTAAAATCAAGAACTCTTTTTATTTTGGGAAAAACTAATTCGCATTTGACTCTACAATTTTTAAATGGGCGGGCTTGGTATAGTGGTTAAGCGCTTGGCTTGTGGCGCCGACGATCTGGGTTTGATTCCCGGGTTGCGACACTATGTTTAAGAGGTTGGTTACCTCCTGCTTTCATGTCGCTATATAAATGAAATATTGTTGAAAGCGATGTAAAACAGCAATCAACCAACCAGTCAACCTTCCAACCTAGTATTATACAATTCCTTAGAGCATATGCCTAAATACACAAGTAAATTACATGCATATTACCGTATAGTATACATGCGCAATGTATACTCATATATGTACATGTAAGCCAGTGTGGCTTAGTGGATGAAATGCTCGGCTCATGACTTAGAAGTGCCGGGTTCGATACCCGCCCTGAGAACACCAGTGTTCTGTCTTTCGGATGAGACAGTAAACAGTCAAAACCGAGGTCCAGTGTCACGGTAGGCGCGGCACGTTAAAGATCCTTCTCTGCTCCGGGTGGGTCCGTTGCAAAGGTAGACATCTATGCAATGCTTCAAGCAGATGCCGTCACCATATGTGTGAAATAATTGTGGAATGACGTAAAATAATAGTCCATCAATCAGACATGTACATGCATGTATGTTTACATCGTTATTCCTCAGAGGGTATCCCTATAATGCTAACAGTTGTATATTTCTATCAATCAATCAATGGTATTCTTTCATAATCCACCTATATTTATAAATTGATAAATGTATTAGAATGGATTAGCGAGTGTGAAGATTAATGAAACCTGTCTCGTCTTCTGTATATAGATAGCCTAGAATGAGTTAAATTCACAGGAGTTATCTCCCGTTGTCAGCCATTTTGTGGGCCAACGTGTGAAGTTTTGTACTTTAATCAACAAAAATACAGAATGAATTTCTGTAAAATCATCTTTGAAAATATAAATTTCTTACAAACCAATAATTATTAAAATATGATTTATTTCAAAACTGTTGATTCTGGTGCTATAAAAACCTTCTACAAACTAAGATCTTAAAATTGGTAATACTATGAATAAAAATTTCTGGTTTGACCCAAAATATGGCTGACTACGGGAGGTAACTCCAATAAATTTAGATTCAGTGAAAACTATCTATTTTCCTATTTATATGTATGTATATTTTTGTTTATCTATTTTTCTGTGTTTATGTATTACTGTTTATCTATATATTTTTAATATCTATGTATATAAAAAGAAAAAGAAAAAAAAAAAGAAATAATGCCTATGCAATGAACCGAATCGATGCAGAGGGCGCTCGTTATGTCCACTGTGACAAGGATCTCTGATTTACTGTATCACCCGAAAAACAGGATCTCGGCGGAAAAAGACACATAACACAAAAAAATATAATCTCTATAGATCAAGGAAGATGGCCGCCGTAGCGGTTCATGCATGGCATGTTTTTTAGACCTACCATCCTTATACGTGTTTCTCTAGACCTACCATCCCAATACGTGTTCCTCTAAACCTTCTACCCAAATAAGTGTTTCTCTAGACCTTCCACCCCAATATGTGTTCCTTTAAATCGTCCACTTCAATAAGTGTTTCTCTAGACCTTTCACCCCAATATGTGTTCCTTTAAATCGTCCACTTCATTAATTGTTTCTCTAGAACTTCCACATCAATATGTGTTCCTTTAAATCTTCCTCTCTAATACGTGTTTCTCTAGACCTTCCACCCCAATATGTGCTCCTTTAAATCTTCCACTCCAATACGTGTTTCTCTGGACCTTCCACATCAATATGTGTTCCTTTAAATCTTCCTCTCTAATACGTGTTTCTCTAGACCTTCCACACCAATATGTGTTCCTTTAAATCGTCCACTTCATTAATTGTTTCTCTAGACCTTCCAACCAAATATGTTTTCCTTTAAATCTTCCTCTCCAATATGTGTTTCTCTAGACCTTCTACATCAATATGTGTTCCTTTAAATCTTCCCTCTCTAATACGTGTTTCTCTAGACCTTCCACCCAAATATGTGTTCCTTTAAATCTTCCACTCCAATACGTGTTTCTCTAGACCTTCCACCGCAATATATTAAAGCAGCGAGTTCTGTTAGTTATGCGTTGTCATGTGCTGTAATGTCTCATTCAGTAATTCCATGGTGGCTTATTTGTATTTTTATGGAAAATATATTGTCAAATGTGTTGTCTGAAGTATCAGAGACATATATACATGTGTATATATGTCTCTGGAAGTATTTCTCGGCTTATGGATAAAATAATGAACATCGTAATATTGCGCAATATTATAATATCACAACGGTTTTCGAAGTAAGAAAGATAACTCTAATTTTCATAAGTGAATTGCAGTTGTTATTCTTTGGTCAATAAACGGCACTTGCTTATCGATTCTAGTTGAATGTCACACATTGACTATTTCCTCTGTGGCGACACCTGGTTTTTAAGGTTCAGTTGCATAATTTAAGTTCATGACGGCCATGACTGGCTCTCTTTGACAAAATTGTCGCTTATCGTGCTGAGCCGCTTGCGTTTCGCATTTCATAGTTTGCACGGTATCTTTAGCGATTCGAGTATTTTGATTTTTTCTTCCGAGTGTGTCAGTAGTGTATTCGAGGAACATGATCGCATGACACACTAAGGCATACACCACAAAACTTTAAAGTTGTATACCCTATGTTCGCTAGTATAATGCATATTATGGGTTGATTTATTCTAAATTGTTTTGAATATATAAATAAGCCTAAAACGTATTAAAAATGACTCTTGCAAATGTTGGAATCAAATTCGTCGTATTAAGTGATATGTGGTTGTCTAAAACACGATGTTTGTAAACAGAATGTTTACAACCAACCTATCACGTGATCTTATTCGGAAGCCGCCGCATCATTGACACTGGTGGAGGGCGAGGTAAATAAACTTGACGAGTAACTTTAAAAATCTGTATTCAAGTCTGCTACAGTTAGTATTTACTGAAATCGATTTCTTTTGGAGTCTCCCTTCATCGTATTTGTTTTAATTAAACTGCGCATGTGCGAAGTCAGGTCATGGTTGTATTTATAGAATACCCACTTTGTTTACGAAGTATTTTCTTTTTATTCTGATATCTCTCAGAGTTTGAAGCAACAAAAAATGTTATTAACGCAAAGTTAATAACTTCAGCGATACGAGAAAAATACAGTTTTTGTTTTACATGCGCTAATTTTTGAAATTATACTGAATTGTAGGGTATACAACTTTAATATCATTTATATAGATATCAATATATATAAATATAAACAAGATAAAGTACACTTCTCTCCGTCACTGACAGCATCTACAATGCCGACGGTATACAACATAAACAGGATAAAGTACACTTCTCTCCCTCACTGAGATCATCTACAATGCCGACGGTATACAACATAAACAGGATAAAGTACACTTCTCTCCCTCACTGACAGCATCTACAATGCCGACGGTATACAACATAAATAGGATAAAGTACACTTCTCTCCCTCAATGACAACATCTACAATGCCGACGGTTTACAACATAAACAGAATAAAGTACACCTCTTTCCCTTCACTGATAGTATTAAATGTAAAGTAAATTCAGCTCAATACAACAATCAGCTGTAGTCAAAAATGGTACGCTGAAACGGTTATCATCAAACAATAATCAGTGACCCAGGCAGAGTGACGACGACGACGACAACAACAACAACGACAACAACAAAAACAAAGGAAGTGTCGAAAACAATATGAAGCATTCACTGTTCATTAACAGCAACTATGTTGTTTACTTGAATATGGTAAAATCTAACATACTTTCAGTGTAGATTTTGAAAAAAAGCATGGGTAAGGTTACCCATCTACTAATAGCATTTTAATCGCATTAGCATCCTTTAACATGCATGATGGAATCGGAGAAATAAGGATTCCACCAAACGTTTTGGAGGAGTGAATGTAAAAAATTAGTTAAAAACAACTTAACTACACCTTCATGTAAGAACCATGCAAAATAACTTTTATATCGATACATGCATTTCTGTGCAGAAAAATGATTTTTTGACAATGTGAATAATTTACCAGATTTGTATTGTGTTCGAATCTCCGAAAAAATACATTTAGAAACAAAGACAAATTAGACAAACATATAAAGCACAAAGACACTACAGCTAACAAGGCACCCTATATTTCACTTATATTCGTTCCCCGTCTGGGACTCGAACTCACGACCTATGGGTTCATTTTTGTGGAGCTCGGGTAGCTCAGTCGGTTAGAGGGCAGCTAAGTGATTCGGTACTATAGGTCGTGAGGTCGAGTCCCAGACGGGGAACGAATATAAGTGAAATATAGGGTGCCTTGTTAGCTGTAGTGTCTTTGTGCTTTATATAAATATATATATACATGTATATATATATATATATATATATATATATATATATATATATATATATATATATATATATATATATATATATATATATATATATATATATATATATATAATGTGCAAGTACAGTACTAACATACAAACACTTTAATTCGGAACTTAATTTGGTACTTATTGTTTTACACAACTTTAAGATTATTAAATCCATATGATGGCGGCACCTGTCTAGTGCATTTCTCTATAATTCTGTCCTGTGTCATTGGCCACTCTGAAAACGATGAGGTATACAATGTATCCTAGGTCAATGTCTACCGTGGCATGGATCTTTGGTCCGCAGTGTCTCAACCGAAGGATAGATAGGGAAGGAAGAAGACGATCAATCACAAAAGAAAAATTCGAGCCAACACCCGGAATCCAACCCGAGTCCTCCGATTAGTAATCGTGTGTGATACCAATCTACCGACCCGCCGCATATAAGCAATTCATATTCATTATTGTGATACAAAAATAATACTAATAGTAACAGAGTGGGGCAATTTTGATAAATGTACTCGCGAAAATTTACAAGGGCTTTGACATAGATCCAATTATTATCAAATTTTCAATACATTTTTTCTTTTCTCTCTCTCTTCTTTCTTTCTTGTTTTTTCTTCTTTTTTTTTCTTTCTTTTTCTTGTTTTTTCTTTAAAATGCAGAAATGTAAATGTTTTAATGTAGGTTCCTACAGGTTTAAATCTTTGAAATTTTAAATTTTCATTTTTTTTTACTGCATTTCATCGAAATCGTTTAAAAACTGTCACAATGTCCAAAGAAAATAACATTTTCTCTGTGTACAAAAGACCACCCCCAAATAAACAAGTATGAAACGAATATAACATCATCTGAGAAAGAGATAAGAGTTCCCTACGGAACTTTCCGACTGTTGCTCCGTTTACTGATAAGTATCTAATTATTTGACATATAAACTTTGCGCTGAACATCTAAAGTAATGACTCGCATTACGGTAAGCTTGCATTCAGTTATAAATAATACCTCCATAATGATCCAATAACGTCCTGTGTCATAGCAATATCTTTGCTTGACTTGTATTGGACATGCCCAACAACGAAGGGATAGACTACAGATGCTATATTTGAAAACTTATGAAGCCAATATGTCATATTTCATATCACAGATGAGCAATTTAAGCCTCTGACCCAAGAGTTATCGTACTTGATATCTATGGTATATATCTTGTCTTAGGTTTTATCAGATTCTTGTCATGTTAATGAAGAAGATTTTATTTTTACAATCGATGGCTTATAATTCTATATCGGAAATGAGGATATATGAATATGATTAACAAAATAAAGTAAGACATCTGATAGAATTCATTCTTCGCCAAACGAAAATGAAAATAATATGAGAATCATTACATACACAAACTAGCCATGTTAAATTATAACACAGCTCTCAAATTGTACAATCAGTCGGTATTGTTCACTGATATACAGAACCTACCTCTCTCCTCTCTTTTAAAACAGTGTTATCATAATCAACCTCCTAGCTGCAAGTAGTGGCCCTATAAAAATCTTGGGCAACTACTTGCGGCAATAAACCTCCTAGACGTAGAAAAAAGAACAGATGGCGATGATCGTTAAGTGCTATAAATAATTATTGGTTTTCAATTTCGCCTGCACCGGTGTTTTATAGTAACACCCATACCCCCCATTGAACCCCCCCCCCCCCACACACACACCCCTGTGTCTGTGGGGAAAAATCCATATACAAGGTATTTCCCCCTGGATTAGTTACTATGTTAAAAATCTTACCTTATATTACGACTTACAATTACGCAAACATTTCCCATGCACATATACGTACATCCCACGTGTACTCAAAGAAAATAGTTACAAAAAAAAATTAACTATATGAAAACATAAAATCCAGACCAATACCGGTGAGGTAGGGATGTTATCTTATTATTCTAGATGAAAAAAAGTCCCCCAACAGGGGAGAGGGATTCTGTATAGTTAAACTGAACAGAGTAGAACTGAATAGAATTAAAGGATTAGTTTTACTTATTTATTTAGTTTTTATTTTATTTTATTTACTTATTTATTTATTTTATTATTATGATTATTATTTTTGTACTTTTTAACTGAAAAGTTATACTTTCTATCTTTTTACACAAGAGATATTTTTCTTACTTTGGCGCAGTCATTTTTCCGACCACGTGACCAAACATGACACTGTGATTTCTACGCACACCGGTTTTATGTATACGAGGTCTTTTTTTTTTTTAATCGCTTTGATTTCGAGTCCATCCGGAACTCCTCTGTCCTTTGTAAGAGAAGTCTCAGAAAAGACAGAGGAGTACCGAATGAATTCGAAATCACACTCGCGGTATTTGGGGTAATGGCAAAGTCCACCAGTATACATATATCTTTGGAAGGTCTATCGCCCCTTCTCAGGACTGCACTTTATCTTATCACAAAACACCATGCGCGAATCCAGAGGGGTATACCGGGGGATCTAGATTTATCCCCGAGATTCGGCGAGAATATTTTTTCTTGTTATTTTTCGATAAGAAATAAGTAAATTTACATACAAAAACATGGGTGGATCAACTAAAGGAAAAATCATCGAGATTGACGCCCTCTTGATAAAATTTCTGGGTCCGGCGCCATAAACTGAGAATATACTTAAGTCAAAATTTCAAATTCTTCTGTTGAACAATGAACTAATAACTGGGATTTGGATTTTATTGAGTTTTATTCTATCAATAAATAGAATTTAATAATTCTGCATGACAATTTATTTGAACATTTGACAATGGAATAAATTAAAATGAAAAAATTGACATAAGTATATTCTTAGTTTATGGCGCCGGACCCAGGATTCGCGCCTGACCACCACCAATCATGAAGCAATGCAAAACACAAAGTAAAACGGGTCCTATGTCGTTGTTGTCAACATATCCAACAAACAAATATTTTCCGCACCCTCAGCGGTTACATTTAACAGGGATATACATTCATGTGGCCTAGTAATGATTCAATAGGTGTCCACAAATCTAGTACACATGTACGTGTATCTGTTTTGTTTTGCTGGTGATATTGCTGGGCATTTTCATTAAGAGGACAGGGTAAAAAATCCTAAGGATATGTCTTTCGACGGAGAGCTCCATTTTCTAGAACATTTTTCTCGATTTTCTGAGGAAAACTATTATGAATTTGCTAATACGCAGTGTTGATGAAGTGTTGTTTACGTGTTTCGCTGACTTGTTTATTTCATTTATTTTATTTCCATCCAATGAAATTATTTATTTATCTAAATTTTTTATTCTATTTTATTTCAAATTTCATTTTATTATTTTCAATTCATTTTACGTATTTTTTTTATTTATTTTTAATTCATTATACTTTTTTTGGGTTCATTTTTTTATTTCATTTTATTTTGTTCGAGCGTTGGAACTTTCTGCAACAATTTATTAAAGTTAAAGTTTTAACAAATATTGATAAAGGGTAATAGTGTTTAAAAAATGTAGAACATGTATACATGTACCTTTTAAGTTTGTGCACCAGATGCGCATTTCGACAACTTATGTTTCTTCAGTGTCTGATCTCATTAGGGCAAAAGTTTTAAAATGTATCAAATACAAAGCACTTGATCTGTTTTGTTCATTAAATATAACAATTTAAAACTTTGAAAATGCATATCACTATTATGAAACGAAAAAATAAATAAATAAATAAACAAATAAGGAAACACGATATACATGAAATACTTCAATGCAATAATGTTCATACATGTAGAAAACAAACATTTACAAAACATATGTGTGAAAAGTAATTCAATTTAATGATACCCATACATAACACACTACTGAAATTTCTTAAGATAACGATACATTTTTATCTACGAACTATTATTGACAATATAGTATAAACAAACTCTTTAAAGGTGCTGCATTGATAATGTGTAAGAACCATGATAATACGTATATCAACAATATACATGTATCTCTAAAAACGAGAAAAACCCTAACAAACTAACAATACCCCCCCCCCCCCCCCCCAAAAAAAAAAAACCAAACAAACAAACAAAAAAAACCCCCCTAATAATCATAATCATAATACCTTATATCCTTTATGAAATCACAAATAGCGCCCTCTATCCCACTTCTTCAGAAATCAAATAAAACATATGCATACAGAAATTACAACATTGATAACAAGTGGAATTAACTTTTTCCGAATTTCTTCTGACCTCAATTACCGTCAAATCGTCAGTTAAATAAGGTTAAATAGCCAATGCAATTTCTAAAAATGCAAAAGAGGATAGAAAAGATGGTTAACTTAATTCGTGTCTCTTAACTCAATGACAACATGGCAGCTCAATTTCCTATTTCGGATCTAAAACCACCATTATCATTATCAGGCCGACATGTGCTTTAACAAGATCGTCTAAATCCAAATGAAAGCTTCCTGTACGTAGACGAAAGCTAGAATTTTACACAATTGGCGAAGAGCTCGACGCTTAATTTGGTCAATGGGATGATTCCATTTCCCTATTAAAGACTGTAGTCTGTTATTTCTTCGAATCCTTGGAAGTCAATTGCGCTGAAAGGCAGTAATGAGGCGGATTTCATTATCCTTGGTCATGCAAACGTTTGTAAAGTCGGCGCTTAAATGATGGAACCGATAACGTTACCGGAATGATCTGCCGAATTGACTTCTAGAAAATATAAATAACTACATTACAGTTGGGACCAATTTGATTTTGTTCGTCAGAATTATTGGTTTATATTGCCATTCAATGACGAATAATGTAATCGGCGTTGTACTTGATTTCACAATGTTAAAAACGACGCGCTGATTTCAGCAATAAAACACGAAATTTTGTTAATCTCTCTCGTCCATGGAATTTCTTGTCTCCGCGGATGGATATAATATGATTATGAATCACATGTCTGATATTTCTGACTCCAATGGTTCCGTTATGGACAAAAATCACAACCATCTGAGAAGTTCAGAGCTTTGTTTATCTTGTGATAAATGGACGTTTCGTGTGCTACATTTTCGAAAAATGTGCTTTCATCTGTACAGATTATAAGAACACATGCAAATTTGAAATGTGTCAGAACAAATAATTGATGTAAGTGATGCCAAAATATCCGTCAAGATGAATTCATAAATACCGTCCTCTTAATCCCGCATGCCAATACAGACATAAAACAGATTTTGTATTTTATTTCCTACGAGATAACAGGTTTCATTTTGTGTGTGTTCATCTTTCCCTGTTCTTAAGTTTATTAGTAGTGGTTAAAGTGCAACCATGTCAAGAGTTATTTTATGTCTTTAAATATATTGCCCCGTGTATTATGTTTTATATAGTTCTAAAAATATATTCAATGTCTGTGTATGCCTTAGTCATTATAGATATTTTTCGTATTATTGTATACAATAAAAAAAAAAAAATAAATAAATAAATGAATTAATAATAATAATAATAATAATAATAATAATAATAATAATAATAATAATAATAATAACAATAACAACAACAACAACAACAACAACAACAATAATAATAATAATAATAATAATAATAATAATAATAATAATAATAATAATAATAATAACAACAACAACAACAACAATAATAATAATAATAATAATAATAATAATAATAATAATAATAATAATAACAATAATGATTATAATAATGTCATTTGATAACTTGATTCTCCTGATCAAAAGTGATCACATGACAACCGGTTGCCATGTGATCATTTTTTATCAGAAGTATCAATTGTTATCAAATGACGATAATAATAATAATAATAATAATAATAATAGTAGTAATAATAATAATAATAATAATAATAATAATAATAAATAAATAAATAAATAAATAAATAAATAAATAAATAAATTATAAAATTTTTCTACAAATGGCTTACATGTGTCTTTTTAAGAGATCATTGTATTTGTGTGTAACACATTTATCTATGTGTATTTCTTAAATCGCCAACTTTTATGATCCATGATAATAATTCATTTGGATATCTGCATTCTTATCGAAAAATAATTTTTCTAAATTTCTTTGTCTATGTTTCAAAAATACATAGGTAGAGGGGTTAAATATATGAGACAGATACTCTATTACAGCGAGGTACAATTTAAAAAAAAGTTCATAACCCCTTCCGGGAACACATCATACTACTAAAGTTTTCACACAGTCTGAGAGATAAGAACTATATTTAGCCATAAACGGCAAATAAGTCTCGCACACGCCGTGCATGTTTACAAACCCTTTAGCGTGACGGGTGGATGTCTAGCCAAGCACTTGTGGACTTGTTCATACAGCCCTTAGACTCTCTTGAAAGTTAGAGAAAGCGAGAATAAGGCGGTTTGTTTACAAACTTTTGTCAACTTTCTCCTTCGCATGAGTACTCGGCATATCTTCTGTAACATCTTAGTAAACCCGGTGTCGTCTGCTAGCTTAATGGCGGCAGTTATTGTCAGACTGCTTGAATTTGGAGGGTTTTATGGTGTTTTTGCTCCTTCATGTTGGTTGATTTTTATAGATGAGATCTATAAATTGTCTGTTTAGAGGGTTTGAAATGACTGTAGAATAGTATGGGTGTCCACTTCAATTTATCGCTCGGTTGTTATCGATTGTGCTTCTTCCGTGTTGTCAACCGATTGTTTTATTTTGTTTATTTGTTTCTATTGGAGTTGGATTTTATATTTTGTGACCCTTTCAACCCTATAAAGTTTATAAAGTATTCCCAGACCATGAGCAATATTCACGTACATGTGTCTGTGTGAATTGCAAGGCGTTATAATTTTTTTAATAAGAGTTGTCTTTCTTCGATCACAGTTTTACTGTTTCATATATTGTTAAACTTGCTTCAACCAAGGATCGTAGGACAGTAAGACAAGGGGATCATGGGGATGTATGCTAGGTGTAGTACCTTCCTCCACCCACTTAAAAAGGTAGGGAGCCCCCCCCCCCCCCTATAACCATTTTTGTTGTAGACTTCGGAAGAGATATATGAATATTAAATTTCAAAGCCTTCTTAACGAAACACTGACAAAAAAGAGCGCCTATCTATACACCAAAAAGCCATGGTGTGTCTTATTTGGAATCGCTTTCATATCAAATGATTCGAAATCAATCTGGTTTTTTTTTTTATTTTTATTTTCTGATTATAAAGTATCCGTAACATTTACTTATATCACTATAAAGAATAGTGACCGTAGTGGACATTTCCGATCTGTCCAACACGTCTTACTTATAAAGTTTTAGATTTAATTCATTTTCAAGAATTAAAGTTTAAAATATATAATTTAAGTTTGAAATAAAGTAAATTCTTATTTTATTTTCTTTTTCATAATACATAGCTGGTCTTATAGGCATAATTACATACATTGAAGAATATAAATAAATTGAAAATGACGATACGCAAATGCTATTTCGTTATTTATTTCATTATTTATTTATTTATTTCATTTGCTTAGAAATTTATCTATATATTAACATAAGTTTGTTTTGATTTATAATGTCACTTGTTTAAATATATTTTTATTCATTAATATATTTTCTTTTAGGCAATTCTGTAATCGGGCTTTTCCGAATTATGCTATGTAGAAGTGGAGAATGTAATGCAGATATTGACGACACTGGTAGATGTGTATTGGTTTAATTTTAAAACGGTTATTCAAAAAGCATAATTATTCTGTCAAATTCAGCAGCATCACCGGAAAATGAAATAAATAAAGAAGAAAATAGGAAGCAGAAAAAAAAGAAAGAATGAAAGACAAGATAAGAAAAGAAAAGAAAAGAAAGAAAGAAAGAAAGAAAGAACGAAAGAAAGAAAAGATAGATAGATAGATAGATAGATAGATAGATAGATAGATAGATAGATAGATAGACTGATAGATAGACAGATAGATAGATAGATAGATCACGCATATAACATATGTTATTGTGCCAGAAAAAAACTAAGTATTTTAAACACTCCTGTTTTCTCACCTCCGTGGATATGCTCTTACCATGCAGTATCGCCTTATTGCTTTCATGGGGTCATATAGGAAGATAAACGGTTTTTGAGAGGCATAAAGGAGAGGAACTAGTATTTCTACTTGTGAACACACTTTAATTTAATTTTGCTTTTACTTATCCATTAAGCTGAGGAAAATATGAGTGATTTTTTGCGCAAAATTTACACTTTTATTGTTATTTTACAACTTTTGTGTGTAATCAATCATTGAATTTCTACACCTTTTTAGAGTATGCACGTGTTGCAGAGTGTTCGATTTTCAGGAATGCAAAGAATTGAAGGAATTTCTAAAAAGAATATTTTGGGAATGAAATAAGACTTTTCTTTTTTCCTCGATCCAGCACTTTATATCTGCCTTTCTTTCTTTCATTCTTCTAGGATGGTGTGGCATAGTGGATGAGGTGCTCCGCTCGTGACCTACCGGTCTGAGGTTCGATTCCCGCCCTGGGCACACCGGTGGTTTATCTTTCGGATGAAACAGTAAAAACCAAAGTTCTGTGTCAAGGTAGGCGTGGCACGTAAAAGACCCCTCACTGCTTCTGGTGAGTGCGTTACAAATGTAGACATTTCTATGCAATGCATCAGGAAGATGCCGTCACCATATGCGTGAAATAATCGTGGAGTGATGTAAAACAATAATCAATTAATCAATCAATCAATTCATTCTCCTTTATCTCTTTTTACTCTCTATTTTTTTCTCTCTTTCTTAATATTACATTTTTTTTTTTCGCTTGATGCTCTCTAGAACCAAACACGTATACTAGTACATGTAATTTGTATAACATAGGCGGATCTAGAAATTAAAAAAAAAAGGGGGGGGGTGGGGTTGCAGCCTTCCATTACTAATGTTTTGCAGTATTCAGTCCGGAAAGGGGAGGGCTGCATATCTAACAATGGTCGAAAATGACCCTTTGGTAACATTTTCCTACCAAAAAGGGGAGGGGGGTTGGGGATGGGTAGGTTGCAACCCCCTCAAAAGCCGCCAGTGTATATAGATATTATTCATCCTTTGTTTATTTATAATTGTTGTTGAGAGAGGGAGTCGCGTGGGAATGTGAGTTGGTACACTGTTAGGCGTATAATATCAAAGTTTACTCCTTGCTGGATCGAGTACTTACTTCTTTTTCTACAAATTTGTAAACAAAAATTTGGCTGTTACCTTTTTCTTAAAGTGTATAATTTACATTTTCCCTAGAATTCACTTTCAGTACACGGGTATGTTCGTAAATCTTCACACTTCCAATCTATTAGATTCATTACATTTTTGACAGGAATGCTTATGTTTAGAGACCAAATAAAGTGACCTTGTCACATGTCAGTATTTGAAAGAAGGTAATAATTTCATCCAAAAATGGTTAAAACTTTGTAACTACGATCTTATCTTTAATCTGTTCTTAATACAACCACTAATTTAATCCATGGTCGGGCGAAATTCAAGGGTTAATTGACAGAAAGTTCCTACCACTCTGTTTCTTTTTCACGTTAAGGGAGATAAAATCTCGTCAATTCTCACTCGTTGTGTCAGACGCTGAAGGTAAACAACAAATATTTTATAAAATAATTCACTTTTGATTTGATCTTTATCTTTTTTTGTGATATGGAGACATTTTCTCTATATGACAGTCGTAATTGCTGGGATTGGACCTTATCAAGTTGAGAGACCGTGTAATTCTTTTTTGATTAAGAGGTTTGGGAAAGTGGACCTCGACGAAGAGACCTTCAGTGGGAGTCACAAATTGGATTTAAGGACTTAAGAGACGCATAAAGGGTTTTTGTGATTTGCTTCAATGTAGACATTATCATTTTGGATACGATTTTTTTTTTTCGTAACCTTTGCTTCCCTTTCTCGTTGACAATCGTTGTTTTATAGCTGCCAAATTATTCAAATGTATATTTGAAACTATTTTTTAAATGTTCTTTTATCTACCTGGGAAAACAAACTTAATACGTTTACAATTTTCAAATATTCTTTTATCTATATTTGGTAAGATTGATTATTGTTTTACGTCACTCAACGATTATTTCACGTATGTGCCAGATGCACTGCATAGAAATTTACAAGCCGGTGTGGCCTGGTGGATAAGGTGCTCGTCTCGAGATCGAAAAGTCTCGGATTCGACTCCTGCCCTAGGCACACCGGTGTTCTGTCTTTTCGGATGAGACAGTAAAAACCGAGGTCCCGTCTCACTGTAAGCGTGGCACGTAAGAGATCCCTCACTGCTTCAGGTGGATGCGTTGCAAAGGTCTAAATCTGTATGCAAAACAACAGGCAGATGCCGTCACCATATACGTGAAATAATCGTGGAGTGACGTAAAAAGATAATCAATCAATTAATCATAGAAATTTATACTTTTGTGACGGACCCATCCATAGCAGCTAGGGATCTTTAACGTGCTACGCTTACCGAGGCACGCGGAGGCCTCGGGTTTTACTCTCTTATCCTAAACACAGGACATCGTTGTGCCCAGGGCGGGAATCGAACACGTGATCTTTCGGGCTCGAGACTACCGGTAAAACCCCATCCACCGAACCACGCCGGCTTTATTTGGTACAAGCTGAATATATGTCCATGTATGTAATATAATAAGTATTTTTAGCCTATTATATTAGTTTCAGGAAAGAGCTAAACATAAGATATTTATTTTGTTGCTTGATTCAACAACATGAATATTGTTTAATTTTCAACAATAAATACTGCTTAAATCAATACATGAGTACTCGACATAGTTTATCTCTAACGGACTTCATGTAATTTACTCGTGGTCCTGCATTGTTTATACTTTTTCTAAGCAGGTGTAGCCCAGATGATAAGGTGCTCGGCTCATGACCCCGGTTCGACTCCCGTTTGGGTGCATCGGTGTCCTGTCTTTCGGATGAGACAGTAAAAACCGAGGACCCGTCTCACGGTAGGCGCGGCACGTAAAAGATCCCTCACTGCTTCGGGTGGGTCCGTTGCAAAAGTATAAATTTCTATGCATTGGGCAGATGCCGTCACCATATACGTGAAATAATCGTGAAGTGAAGTAAAACAATAATCAATCAATCAATCATTCAAATAATCAATTAATCAATCAATCAATCAACCAGTCAAAATATTTCTCCCTTTTTGGTCATTTTAACACATGAAGTAAACACTCAGACTCACTCTTCACTCTAGTCATTTCCTTTTTGAACACTATCACAGAAATCATTTTAAGTTATATGGTAGCTGCCAATGTTAAATGCTGGAGCAAACCAAATTATATATATCTCTAAAATTAAGACACCATCTTTTGGCGGAAACATTCACAGATATTCCAACTTCCCCAGTCCGGAAGCCAAACCTAATTTTGGCACTTCTTGTAAAGTGTCTAAAGAGATTTACAGCTCTGTATTTTGACAGGGGCTTCTGCAAGACAAGGGTGTTATACCTCGCCTATTACATTTACATTTTAAAAAGTGCGATATGTGAACTACATGTATGTTTTCACTTTCATACTCATTTTAGCACCTGTGTCACAGTACAATCTAATGATACAAATACGAAGTAGTTTGTGCTGCTTACTTTCAGTAAAAAGTAAAAAATAAACTCATTTAAAATATTTCCATTCTTTATGTTCTTTCGAAATGATGAGATGGTGATTTTGTACAAAATTTCTGTTCGTTCTTATGACTCTAACAATAAAGGAAATTGTTTAAATCAATGGTTTATTATTATTACTATTCGAAATTTATTAGATTTTTTTGTCTTCTCTTTGTTCCGTCTATATTTCTAGGCATTCAATGTCAGATGTGGCTGACTAAACGGGAGATGTTTACTCTCCACGGACACCATGTCTGACCTCTTATCCTGTCATGGTATACGATAGTTCATCGTGGCTTGTGTTAGTGAGTGGTATAATGACATAATATCATCAAATACTTTTGCATTTAACTACATTACTAGGTAATATGCTTCAGCAGACACAACCCTTCCCCCCAAATTAAAAAAAAAAAAAAAAAACAAGAGGCCCAAGTGGGCCTATATCGCTCACCTGAGTACCTAGATTATCAGTCATGCATGAAGGAAGAATTCATTTATTTTTGCATTAATGTGACTAAGTCAACACAGATGTTGAAAATATGTCAAATTTTATTTCAGGCTAGAATAAAAAACAACACTTTTTTGCACATCCATTCAGGTGATTTTGATATTAAGCATTTCCTTTGTCTCTGCAAGAAGTCATTCAGGGCAACAAGTTAGTCATTTTCTTTAGGTGGGGCCTTTTGTTGACTGATTTCAAGTCTGGGTCATGAACAACAATTGTTTCAAATATTGTCCAGATCTAACTTAAAATTGCCTAATTTCATATGTTGAGTGTTTAGAGAAACATCTAAAAACTTATTTAGATGTGTAAAGAAATGAAAAAAAAATTTTGACCACAGCTGGATTTGAACTGCTACTCTCCATATTTCAATTACCAAGTGGTATATGTACTATTGTGAGAACTGCTTTTTAGACATGGTGGCATTATCTGTTAACCAATTTGGATGAAATTTACCAAATTGATAGAGGACTTTTAGTACTTCATGTATTCCATGTTTCATTAAAATCTTTCATGTGGTATAACAGCAGAAGTGAAAAATGTGATTGAATTGTTCCTATACACCCTCATTTGGAAGTCTTAAAAAAATTCATAGAAAATCCAAAAATTGAGATATTGACAAAATTCTTTCAAAGTAACAATCCTTACCATAATTATGATTACAATAGTCCATAAGAAATCATCATTATCAATTAACTAGGAAATATGACACTTTTTTCTGCATTGAATCACCAAATCCAAAGAAATGTCGAAAAAAATTCTAAAATTTGATTTTGGAAGGGAACCAAAATGACAATACATCTTCACTCATCCCTCTAGATCATTTCTATGCATTCTGTTTGTCTCTGTATACAGCCCGTATGAAAAAGAATATTGTTAAACGAGGGAACTCTTTTGTGACCTACTCTTGACTATGGTGGCGCCACCTGTAAAGAGGTCTGGACGAAAACAACAGAATTTGAAGAGGATCATAAGTGACTTATTTCTACCAAGATTTATTAAAATCCTTCAAACAGTTTTGTAGAAAAAGTTGAAAATGTGAAAAATGGCCAACCCCCCCCCCCCCCTTTTTTTTTTTTGGAAGTCTTAAACGTAAAATTCCTAATTTCATATGTTGAGTGTTGAGATACATCTAAAAACTTATTTAGATGTGTAACAAAAAAAAAAAAAAATTTTGACCACAGCTGGATTTGAACCGCTACTCTCCATATTTCAATTTCCAAGTGGTATATGTACCATTGTGAGACCTACTTTTAGACATGGTGGCATTATCTGTTAACCAATTTGGATGATCCACACAAAAAACAAAACCTTTGAAAAGGACTATGAGTACTTGCATCCTACCCAGTTTTATCACAATCGTTCAAGTTGTTCTGTAGATCAAGTTGAAGATATGAAAAATTGTCCCCCCCCCCCCCCCCCTTTTCTTGGAAGTCTTAAAAAATTCATAAAAAATTCAAAAATCGAGATATTGAAAAAATTCCTTCGCACCAGCATTCCTTACCATAGAAATGATTAAATGAAACCAAATGAATGCATCAATGTTTACTAAAAGAAAATAATAACTCTTTAATGCATTAAAATAACAAAGTCCAAAATAAAAATGAAAAAAACGTCAAAAATTTGATTTTGGAATGGAACCAATAATTTCAACACTTCTTCCCATATGCCTCTAAATCATTCCTATGCAGTCGGTTTGTCGCTGTATGAGCCCGATCTGAATAAGAAGTTTGTCAAAGGAGGGTACCCTCTGTGACCTACTTTTGTCTGTGGTGGTGCCACCTGTTCATGGATCCTGACAAAGATGACCACATTTGTCGGGGACCTTGAGTATTTGATGCATGCCAAGTTTCATTGAATTCCAGCAAGTGGTTCCGAAGAAAAAGTTCAAACTGTGAAATGTTTACACCAATTATCCCACCCCCCCCCCCTTTTTTTTCTTGAAAGTCTTAAAAAATTCATAAAAAATCCAAAACATAAAATATTGAAAAATTTTCTTCACAGTAGTATTTCTTACCATCAAAATGATCAAATTAAACCAAATTAATGCATCAATGTTTACTAAAAGAAAAAAATACCTCTTTTCTGCATTAAAACTACCAAGTACAAAAAAACGTCAAAAAAACGTCAAAAATTTGATTTCGGAACGGAACCAAAAATAACAACACTTCTTCACACATCCCTCTAGATCATTCCTATGTATTCGGTTTGTCTCTGTATGCCCCCGGTCTGAAAAAGAAGTTTGTCAAAGGAGAGTACCCTTTTTGACCTACTTTTGCCTGTGGTGGCGCCACCTGTAGATGAATCCGGACGAAAAACAACAACACTTGTAGGGGACCATGAGTACTACATGCTTATCAAGTTTCATCAAATTCTGTTCAGTGGTTCTGGAGAAGAAGTCGAAAATGTGAAAAGTTAACGACGGACGACGGACGACAGACGACGGACGGACGACGGACGACGGACGGTGATTGATCACAATAGCTCACTTGAGCCTTTGGCTCAGGTGAGCTAAAAAAAGATAATAGTAATAGAAAATAAGTAAATAAATATATAAATAATAAATAAAAGACAAAAAATAATGATAAGTTAGCAGAGAGCTTTCATGATTTGATATATAAATGAGAATAACATTTACAAAAAATACCCCCAACAAAACAAAAAAAAAAAAAAAAACACCAAACCACCCCCCCCCCCCCCCCAAAAAAAAAAAAAAAAAACAAACAAACAAACAAATACCCCCACCCCGAATACAAAGACAAGTGACAGAAAAATAATAATACGAAGGTAGCAGAGATATTTTATTTGATATATAAATCATTATAGCATTTACAAAGATGTCGGCAATGAAAAAAAGCACTTTCAGGTATTATTTGTGTACGAAGTAAGTAAACACGTGAATACAGATACACGAAGCGAAGATTTCCTATTAACTCTGTCCTCAATAGGGAAATTAACATTATAAAAACGACTAGAAATTCTCGTCTTTCATAAACCTTTTTGGAGGACAGATTCCAATTTGACATATCTACATGTTCAGTAGAAATGTCCGGCATGGCGAAAGGATGTTAAGTCCTTTTCTACACGAGGCGGAGTGTAAAACCTGCCACGAAACCCGTTAAATATCGCATTACTGCGCGACTTTGGTTATAGACATGTCATACATAGGTGTTTTCGCCACATTGATGCTTCGTCATTCAACTCGTTAGCAGCTGCTGGTCAGAGGTTAACTGTCGTTGGCTGTCCACGTTACGTGTCTACCATACAAAATCGTGACGAATGCCAGAGGTATTCCTTGTATATACATATATATATATATTTATATATATATATGCACAATTGGAACCTATATTTCAAATTTTTTCGTTTTTATATATAATGAGCAGAAGGTGACTATATTTTAATTCATATATATTATGTTTGCGTACATTCAAGTTTGCACGTAGTCGTTTGCGGAGGTGACACGATGAAGAAAGTTTTTGTTAATTTTTTTTAATTAATATAGATATTGTGCAAGTTATATATTTATATTTATATCTACCAGTCCGATCAATCAAACATACAAGATGGTATTCGACACATCAATGTTCGACACATCCGGGTTGAATTTAATCATATTATGACTTCGAGATATCCCGGGTATTCGAGATATCAGTGTTCGACATATCGAAGTTTGACTGTATTTCAAAAACTGGACAACAAAAACCCTGAATATGTAACTATAATGTATATTTCAAATATTGCAAAATTCTCCAAAAAGAAAGTAAGACAGAAAGAAACAGACATACAAACAAACTCATGATCATACAAAATATGGCGGTGGGTGGGGTGTGAAGTTTTTCTGGATACGGAAAACGTATAAATATAAATCCGTTTACTATAGCTGTTCATTGAATGATTGTTTTGGCTAATTCATATATCTCTTTATTCGAATATTTGTTCTCTATAAATTTACAAATCATATTGTAAGAAAATGAACGTAGTCTGCGAACTCTTTCTTCAGAAATGTCATTCAAATGGTTGTCGGATAAATTTCCCGCCGAAAGACACAAACACTTCGAATCCGTTTTAATAAAACGAAATTTTCCTAATGCCTGTCACATATGAAGTCTATTATAATTCTTAATGTATTCCAAAACATTCTAGATATTGTTCATCATTATCACAGTCTGCAGTGACAAAGGTATTATCGATAGTTACTGTTCCTTGTTCTGGCTCGTGCTCTATTGTTGCATGCGGAATATACTCGTCCTCTTGTCAGATTTAACATCATATACTGGTGTCAAAACATAGTAAATATACTCGAGCAACAGACATTTAAAGTGAGAGATGCGATTATTTCAAAGTATTTATGAATACGTTTGTATATTCCTATGGTGTTCATTTGTGATACATAACAATTTTTTTTTTTTTGTTCAAAGTCATGTAGTTTTCTTTTTCTAATGTAAGACAACGAAAGCATCGATGTTATAACTTAGTTTTAATTGGCTTCACTTTTGGATTCCACCAGGGTGCTATTCTTAGTCTTTGCTGAAACTTATTACGTCAACAAACCATCTCTCTTTTTATATAACGTGTTTGCGAATTTTGCTTTTGAAAAAAAACTTTTGGTGTTTAGGCTTTAGACTGAAAGTCCAGCATTTTGGTTAGCGATTAAAGTGCTCCATGAAAAGTTGAAGTGGGGATGGGGCACAACCTTAAAATATACAATATGATAGAAATAATTAGACAAACACCAAATTAATAATAATAATAATAATGATAATAATAATAATAAAAAAGGGGGTACTATATGTTGGCAGACAAGGTGCTTTTATGCTAAAAAGTGTGGTGAGATATATATGCCCCCTACTTCTCCTTCGCCCTTGACAAAAGTCATTTCAGCTTAGACTTATACCCGAATAGAAACTTACAGATATTTAGATTAAGATAGTTCCAAAAGGAGAGGAAATGCGAGTTCACAGAAGAGGAATAACTCTACTTTTTTCTAGCTCCAGTCGAAATCGCCATGTTGTTAACCTTGACCTTTTTTGAACTTAATAAACAGAAAAGGTACACTCTCAATTTGAAATCTTCTGTATTTTCGCAATTAATGTATTACCCAAAAAGTAACATATTGGTGAAAAATTAAGAAAATTCGTTCATTGTTCACGGGCGTAATATACACAAATGATTTTTATTATGTATAAATATTTTTTATATAAACTCGTGAAATCTGACACAGTTATTTACCAGTCAAAATTTAGCTGAAGACGTTTACAAATAAAGTTCCCGTCAAAACTTATATTCCCCATTTTAAGGAAACTGTCTTGCGTTTTGGAGACATATTGATCACAGCAGTTAAGATGATGAATTGAACAAGTATTTATTTGTAATTTAAATTAATATATACATTCATTTGCGTAGCTAGCGTAAAATTTGTGTATTCAAAACCGCCATGAAGCCCCTAGTCGTTCCAGAGTGAATCCCTGACAAAGAAAAAAAAAGGGGGGGGGGGTGTCAGATGAGAGGGCGAAACTCCTCGAAAAATTTCGATTTTAGCATTTTGCTATAAACAAATTCCACACAAACATGTTGTAACGTTAAACAAAAATCAATCAATCAATCCACACAAACAATGCGAACATTAAAATTTTACAAGAACTGTATACATTCAAATACATGTAAATATTGATTATGATAGACATATGTTCTACAAATTTTTGTATGTTTATTTGCGTTTTTGCGTAAAGGTCGCTATACGTCACTGATATTATCGAGAAAATTCGTAGACAGCAATGTCCGTCACCAGCCTTTCCATGTTTGTTTTACTCTCTTATTATATAATACGAAAGAAGATATAATAAATCGTTTCAAAAGCCCCATCCATATTTGCAAGTGTGTTGCATATATTCGTGAATTTATGTAAATTTTGAAATAATAAATAAATATTCCATTATAGGATTATGTGATGTGAATAAAAAGAAATAAATGAAGGTATTTGATACAGTGCTGAAGCAATGGAAAGCATTTCTATGATTTCGTATGAATGGTTATGAAATCATCTTGATGAGAGAGAGAGAGAGAGAGAGAGAGAGAGAGAGAGAGAGAGAGATGGGGGGATTGGTGTTGTAGCCTCCCAAGACTAATGTTTTGCACTCTTTGGCCCCGATAGGGGGATGCAAGCCTGAAAATTGTCGAAAATTACCTTTTTTTGTTAAAAATTTGCGACCAAATTGGTGGGAGGGGGTGTTGCAGAGGTCTAAATCTGTAAATGGAAGGAGAGCTGTTTAGTGCGTTGCAAGAGAAAAAAGGGGTTGAATTACGCATTAACAGGTCAATAAACCAGAAAAAAAAAAACAAAGAAAGAAAGGGACAGAAGGTTGATATAATAATCAGTGAAAAAAAATGATGGGCAGTTTTGTTCTATTTAGATGACGCGGCCATTAACACGTTTCCACGACGTGAAAGTGTCACAGACAGCGTAAAACACGATTGTTAATGAAAGCCTGCGCCTTGACAGATGACAAAATTTACTTATCGTACGGAGTGAACTTTCTTGGATATGCGCTCTTTAATACTCTGTGGGCGGAACAATAAAATGATATGTAGTTGGAAAATCCATTTTCTAATTTATTTTTTTTTTTTATCTCTGTATAGTGAGGGAATAAAAGTCAAATTTATCAAAAGAAGTCATCAGTTTCTTATTTTGTCTATTTTATCTACTAAAGGAATACTTTGTATATTGATTCTTTGGTTTTTTTTTAAATGTCTTTTAATGTAGAATGGGACATAAACTGGCACCATGTCACTTTGGGACTCACAAAGATTTACAACGGTGAGCATACCATGATTGTCTGACCACACCCGACATAAATGTCCGAAGCAAAAATGTTTTTCAATACTGTCGACATGGGTCAAATGTGGAGTACATCTGTCAAAAAAAGTGTAGAATCCACAAAATAGGGTTGTAATAACATATAAGTCCAAACCTCCTCGGACACTTCTTTAAGCTTTAAACTATAGTGCGAATACAATAGTAACTGGTGTTATACTATTGGCAAGACAATTGGCAAGACAATATGAGTAGAAAGTGACTGGTGTTGTATCATTGGCAATATGAGTTGCAAACGAAAGTAACTGGTGTTAAATCATTGACAATATGAGTAGAAAACGAAAGTAACCGGTGTTAGTTAATTGATAATACGAGTAGAAAACGAAAGTAACCGGTTTTATTTTATTGATAATACGAACAGAAACCGAAAGTAACCGGTGTTATATTATTAACAATGTGAGTAGAAAATGAAAGTAATTGGTGATATATTATTGAAAATGTGAGTAGAAAATGAAAGTAAGTGAATATGAGTAGAATACGAAAGTAGCTGGTGATATGTTATTTCTATTTTGAGTAGAAAATGGAAAAAAGATATTTTATACAGCGTGTAAATTTTTATACCTTGCACACTTTAATGTCGGTCATTCTTTGTATAGCATATTTTATACATAGTTAAGAAAAACATACTCTGTTTAAATGCAAATTTTAGATCATAAAACGAAAGAGCCTCATTACGTAATGTTTATTTCTCTTGTAACCTTTCTGCTAAAATTAAACAGTTCAGAAATGTTTTACTTTAGATGTATTCATAATGTGATAATTCATATACATATTTAAAAAAATAATGTATATTTACACGACGAAAAAATCGTATCTTATCAAAAATGCTGTATGGTTTAAAGAGATACTAATCTCTATTATTTTTTATTTTGTTCATAAAATTATTATTATGTGTCATAAACTTTTACATGTATTCATTTGATATAT
>CM068590.1:14280297-14402797 GCA_035048485.1 Pteria penguin
TTCCCGTTTGGCCCTGTATTTGTATATATTTTGACAAAAAGCTTATTCTTCTCAAAAACATGCCCGCGTAAAATGTCAACAAATACCTTAATAGAAATGATAAAATGGTGTGCACGAGGTCAAACTGTTTTCCTAAAAAATTGAATTAGAGTAAGTAAAAGTAGAATTTATGTTTCTCAGTGATTTGAGGGTGAATACAATTAACGCTTTATTCTTCCTTCAGACTCTCCATCCAAACTCATAGATGTGTCCTTTTCTAACTTTAAATTTAGTGATTTAAAAATAGTCATGTGCTCATTTTAAATCACTAAATTTAAAGTTAGAAAAGGACAGATGATTAAGCATTCTCTGAATTTTAAATAAACTACCCACAAAGGTTTCATACTGCCCAGGTTTATAAACCATGGTCACCAAAAGTCGTGGTCAATAGGAAGGTATTTTTTAAAATATGGAGAAAAACTCATGATTTCTGATTAAACCACAATAGCGCACACTGATTCTGTCTATGTCTCAAGCTAAACAACAGTTTGAATTAGACGTCCTTAATGAGCAAGGGCAGATAATTTGCTCTGAAATTCCAGTTGTCTAAAAACTGTTCCGTTTATTATTAAATTAGGTTGCAAGTTCTCCTCCTCTCCCTCCTTCATCATTATCATCATCATCATCGACATCATCATCATCATCATCATCATCATCATCATCATCATCGACTTCTTCTTCTTCTTCTTCTTCTTCTTCTTCTGTTACTAAGCCGGCGTGGCCTAGTAGTATCGCGCCGGATTCCTGATCGGGAGGCCGGGGTTCGATTCCCGCTCTTGTCATGCCGGTGTCCTGTCTTTCGGATGAGACAGTAAAAATCGAGGCCCCGTGTCGTGGTATGCATGGCACGTTAAAGATCCCTCACTGCTTTTGGTGGGTCCGTTGCAAAGGTCAAAATCTGTATGCCCGCATCAGGCAGATTCCGTCACCATATACGTGAAATATTCGTGGTGACGTTAAACAAAAATCAATCGATCTTCTGTTACAAAGTCTACTCATAACTTGAGTGCTATACTTCATACTTCACCTCTGACTTTTTCCCCGATACATCTTCTTCTTCTTCTTCCGTCAGAAAATGTACTCATGTGTTGAACGCCATACTTCATACTTTACATCTGACAGTGTATCGGATGCGGTCTGTATTTTTCCCCCAATACATCTGTTTCTTCTTCTTCTGAAAAAGAAAAGGTGGTACTTGTTTATGAGGAGAGTCGCCATTTCAACAAGAATAAATCTAGAGTATGAATTACTTTCTTTTCATGCAATTCCAATTTATTTTTTACCTTGTGGTTTCGTGTTAAGCGAGTTATATTCCACATAGGCATGTGTATATTAAAACAACATTCTCCAAAATGACTTTAACTATCAAAAAGAGTAAATGAAATTAATATGAATAAGAATAGATAAAAAAAATTAACAAATAATGGTAATAGATAATAAATTAATAATATATGAATAATTTAATAATAAATAAATAAATAAATAATAATAATAATAATAATAATAATAATAATAATAATAATAATAATAATAATAATGATAATAATAATAATAATATGAAAATAAATGATATATGAAAATAACAAAATTAATCAAATAAAAATGTTAAATTTTCAAAATATGAAAGTGTATATACGACAACTCTTTTATATTTTTAAATCTATGATAGAGATAAATCAAATCAAAAGATAAGATTCCATGAACAGTAAAATATACATATAATGTTTACTCATACGTGTTTGTATATTTTATTTGCAAAAATGATGCCACAACTCTTGGTGAATATTACTAGAAGGAAACCCCCAACAACCGCGGCTATTTCGTTCATTTCAGTATAATATCATCGTTAACCATAGTAAAACACAAAGTTCTTATCAATGCATTAACTCGAATTAGAACTTTGAGTTTTTACGTGCAGACTATCTCATTTTAAATTATTACGTTCCCTCTTCATGCCAGGCGCCATGTTACAAGTAAAAAATATAAAATTGGAGTACGGTAAATCAAAAAGGTTCTGTTCCTCTTGATAACATGTTCTCCTTGACAAGTGTGGCGGCAATTATGTTTACTTCTCGCCTCTCACGAGATTTAACGTGACTATTTGAGTGTTTGAAATCTTTCAGATTCGCTGTTAGACTATGTGTCTCGTTTAAGAATGTTTCGATCAAGAAAAGATGACCCATCTGGTTTCAATATCGAAATTTATTTTCCACTAGGGGGATTTTTGAATTTAATTAAAATTTAAGAGCATAAATATAAATATATGTATAAATTAAACAGTAAGCACTGCCTGAATGTTTGTATCTAGAATTGTGAACAATTCTACTTTTATTGTGTGTGAAAACGTAATAAAACACACGTCTAATATCAAAAACAAAAATAAGCACATGAATGAATGAAACGAAATGGACAAATGAAAAAGAATATATCATATAAATAGAAAATAAATGAAAAAAAAATTTTTTTTAAATGAATAGATTAATTAATCAATTATTTATTTCATTAGTAGACTTCTTTAAATTCCATCGAACAATAGAACAAATCGATACGGATCATAGAATATGACACCTTAAAAAGGATAAATTTAATAAGACATAAATAAATAAATAATAAAGAAATAAATATATGATAAATGAATAAATGAAATAATACGCAAATAACTTGGCAAGGGTTTAACTAATGTAATGTTCTTCGTGACAAATATTTGAAATTAATTTCTCCAAAGGTTGGTGGGTTGTTGGTTAATTGGTGTTTAACGTCGCTTTCAACAATTTTTCAGTTATATTGAGACATGGAAGCAAGAGGTAACCAACCTCTTAAACATAGTGGCGCAACCCGGGAATCGAACTTAATCGTTGGCGCCGCAAGCCAAGCGTTTCATCACTACACCAAGCCTGCCCCTGCCCCTGCCCCTGCTCCACCATTATTTCACGTGTATGATGACGGCATCTGCTTGATGCATTGCATGCAAATTTAGACCTTTGCAACGGACCCACCCGATGCAGTGAGGGATCTTTAACGTACCACGCCTACCGTGACCAGGGACCTCGGTTTTTACTGTCTCATCCGAAAGACAGAAGACCAGTGTGCCCAAGACGGGAGTCGAAGCCGAAACCTCTCGATCACGAGTCGAGCACCTTATTCACTAGGCCACACTGCTTCAAAACAAAAATGAAAAATAGAAATAATTAAACAACAATATACCCTTGCTGCCCTAACCTTGTTCAAAATTTTCTATATCATTGTATGATAAATCAATAAATACAGTACTTAACAAGTTTAGTAGGAAAATAAATGAAAAGATGCAAGATAATACAAGCGGAAAAATCAATTGAAACAAGATTGCAATTTTAATTCAAATTTAGATTTTGATAAAGAAATGTATTTATTTATTTATTTATTTGTCTATATTTATTTAGTCCTAAAACTCATGTGGACTTGACTGTTTGATAGCTTCAGATATCATTAGAACATTTCACGTCAAAATTATCTATAAACGTAATGAAATACGTCAACAAAATTCTATATCCGTTGATTTTATAGTATTTTGAGTGCATAAAATAAAATGTACTTATTGCATTATTTGTTTTACAACATAATCTATTTATTGTTCATGTTAATGACTCAAAACATGCATTCCTTTGTTAGAAACTATCTCATTGTACACACAAAAAACACATGAAACAAGAGACACACTGCCCAAAGAATTCAGCGAAAATTTTTACATCAAAATGAATTAGTTCAACAAGCAATAAATGCTTAGCGGATATGGGGCTAAGTAAACGAACTAAGTGACTTGTAGTTAAAACGTCTCCTAGTCACTAGTTTTATGAAATTATTTGTATTTTTCCTCCTAATTTGGTAATGATTCGTCAAGTTGGCGTCTGCCTTAACCATGAATGTCATGTACGCAACCTCGCGAAAATAGGGTCCCATAGGTTGTGTCTTGTTTAGTAAATATCTCGGTGATATTAAAGAAAAACATGATTTCGCCATTGTCCTATGTTTAAAGTGTCGTAGAAAGGTTAAAGATGTATTTCAGACAGATGTTCCTTTTCTGAAAACCATTTTTTGTAACTCTTTCTCTTTTGTTCTACCAGCGTGGCTCTGAAGTTTACCAAAAAGTAAAAAAAAAACAAATTAACAAACAAAAACAAAAACTCCGAAGAATTACCGAGGGGTAAACCATATCTCATAGTCCATGGAATAAAGGGACTATATCGTGTATAGTATCATATTCAGACAAATGCGAACCCCAATAAAATCGAGTTGAGACCAGGGTCTGGCGCCATAAACTGAGAATATACTTAAGTCAAAAAATCATATTCTTCTGTTCATCCAGGAATTAATAACTGGGATTTGGATTTTATTGAGTTTTATTCTACTGATAAATAGAACTAAACCATTCTGCATTAAAATTCATTTGAACGTTTGATAATAGAATAAATTAAAATGAAGTTTTTGACTTAAGTATATTTTCAATTTATGGCGCCGGACCCAGGTGTCCGGTCTCTTAGTTGTGCCTTTCCAATAATCGAGTTTTATTCTTAGTACACAGGTACTCTACCATAAATAGTTTGTTTTTCAAATTTTGTGAAAGAAATTGACGAAGGCAACTGCATAATGCAAATAAGGTCCAACGAAAAGGACGTATCATAATCAAGGACAGATCTCTTATGCACCGAAATCAATCGTGAAACGGGTCCTTGGCATATGTTATTTATTTATTTATTTATTTATTTATTTATTTATTTGTTTGTTTTGTGTTTTGTTTGTTTGTTTGGTTTTTTTTTCTTATTGGAAAGGCAAGGACATCGACTAGCCGTCTGTGGGAATCACACCCTGCATCAAATAATGTCCCATATTTTGAGTATTAAAAGCTCCTATTATTCTTACACCTATTATAAAAAAAAAAACTCATAATGGTATGAGGTTATACTGTTAAAAAGTTGAAGGTTGTACAGTTTCCAGTTTCCTATCGTTATAAACCTTTTATCATCATCATCATCATCATCATTATGTTCTTCTTCTTCTTCGTCTTCTTCTTATTCTTCTTCATCTTCTTCCTCTTCTTCTTCTTCACTATTGATTGCTATACATACATATATATCAAGACAGATAATGGTGTTTCTACACAGAAAAAGCTATACTGAACACAATTTTTTTTCACAAGGTTGGTTTGCGTGTAGTGCTAAGATGTCCTGTCTAATAATCAATAACATATAAGTACGACATGTGTCAAGGGCGGATCCAGCGGGAGAGGGACAGTGGGTCCGAACCACACCCCCCCCCCTTAAGATTTTCATAGAATCGGGCTATTGATATTACCAATTTGTTAACGAAATAATTCAACATCTTCTTAATATATAACAATTATTTAGACGTAAAGCACTCACATCTTGCGGCTAGCTGCAACTAGTTCAAGCATTGATATAAAATATATAATGTATGCATTTAAAACATTTAGGCAAGTCGAATCAAACGATTTGGGGTCTGAAAATTTTGGACCCCCCTAACAAAAATTGCTGGATCGGCCCCTGTTTGCAATATACCTGAGCATAAGATAGATTATTAAGAGATGGATATAAAATTTGAATTTATTCAAGAAGTATTTTGAATAAATGAGTTTTAAATTCCCTCATCAGATTTTCTTTCTAACATATAACTGATACTCATGTATTTGTGCCAATTAGATTTATATTCACTTATTACCTTCACTAGAGGGAAAGTCCGATGTAAGACATCGCGATTACGTCATATGGCATATATGTAAGTCACCGCGATTACGTCATATGGCATATATATAAGTCATCGATTACGCCGTACTCAGAGAATGGCATATCGGAATTATTTTGTGATGTAAATGTAAAAATGGCTGTAAGGTACCTTCTGAATTTGTGTTTCTTCGTGTATGTATATGGGTTTTTTTTTTCTTTTTCAGTTAATTTGTGGTTTGGGGTTCTTTTTCTAGTTTTCTTTCTTTCTTCCTTCTTCTTCTTCTTCTTCTTCTTCTTCTTTTTCTTCTTCTTCTTCTTCTCTTCTCTCTCTCTCTTTTCATTAAGAAAAGGGGGAGTAGTTTTTCTCACTACTATTCTTTTGGAATTTTATTATTATTACCATTATAATTATTATTATTATTATTTTTTTTTTTGAAAGGGAGGGGTTATTGTTGTTGTTCGTTGGGTGGGGATGTTCGTATAGCTCTTTATTTATTTGATTGATCATGAGTTTCTTTCCTTTTTTAAAAATTTTATTTCATTCGCTGATTAGCTGAAGTTTTTTCCAGACTATTATAATGTATTTCCTAAATTTAGAAAAGAAAAAAAAAGAAAATAAAAAGAAAAAAAGAAAGAAAAGGAATACGAAATACATTCTTTTTGGAGAACATCAAGTTCTAATACTAGTAACATTCTTAATCAACATATGGCAGATGCGCACGCTACATTATTCTAGTCTACCTCTACAACAATCCCTGAAGAGCGTCAACGTTGACGTTATTGGTTTGACTTTTACACGTGCGCTTTCCGTGTCAGCAATGACAGAACCATAATATGGCAGCTATGGCCTTAGCAAGGCTAGAATTTACGGCGCGAGAGTGTCGCTTTGGCATACCACAAATGCCTTAAAGGACATTTGACCATCTCAGTTACGGTCCGAAATGAAGTTTAGCACCGGTCATCTGGTACGACAACATGGTTTTGCATCCCCGTCAGTCGCTGACCACAGCTTTGGGAGCTTATAGTGGTGTGGGCGTAAGAAGTGTGAAACGTGGATGACAGAGTGCGTTCGCGCTATCCTTGACGTTTAAGTGCGGATTAGTAAACGACCAGACACTTGTACGCCAAAAACTAACGGCCGATTAGGTCATGCAGAAGATAATGGCAATCTAACGCAACTGTCCACCCTCAGTAATTTCCTTGTTTTGTATCAGGACGAAATGAGTCACGTTTATGTATCAAATTGCTTTGTATTACCTTACTATACAGTAATAGTGTGTGGTAGCTATTTTGTTGTCATTTTCTGTTTAACCTATATTTTAATTAAGTTTGCCTAGACTCATGTGAATTCATTTTCATGTAAATAAAATAGTCAAAAAACCCCTAAAGAAACAAACAAACAACCCCCCCCAACACCCCCCAAAAAACAAAAGCACCCCCCCCCCCCAAAAAAAAAAGCCCAAAGCATTCATTTCGATTCATTTATATTTCGCAATTAATTTATGTTTTACACCACTTTTTGCAATTGTTTTGATTTACATAGATTTCCTCTAAAAAGTTCGATCATTGTATCGATTACCTGTAAACCTTTTGTTCTGAGTTATGCACACATCTACATTCATATAAAGAATGTTACTAATGGATGTTTGTAACGGGTAAATTGTAGATCAGACATCAGTTTATTTGTTTTTTCCAGAGTATTAGTACGGAAACCTCTGAGCTGGATCCACAATCAACGGAGTTTTAGCTTGAACGAAAAGCTGCATCAGTACCATAGAGCAACCATTAATTATTGCAATCATATCATATATAATCATATCAAATGCTTTTCGTTATAGCCGAGTCCTTAATACTCCGACCCACCCCAATTTTTGATTTAGGAAAAGAAAGAAAGAAAAAAAAAAAGAAAGGAAGGAAGGAAGAAAGAAAGAAAGAAAGAAAGAAAGAAAGAAAAATGAATAGTCCCTTATACTTCGCCATCCTCCCACCCTTTTTATTTTGGAAAAGAAAGCAAGGAAAACAAACAAACAAACAAAACTAACAAATAAACATAGAAATAAACAAAGAAAAAGAGAAAATTTCTCCAAGATCCATGTCTATTGATGAGAATATATTTAGAGTTGAGATTTCAATCTATGTATTAACACATTTATCACACAATCGTGAATTTAAGAACAACTTATTCTAAGTATTAAAAAGCATGTAGATGAAAATTTTGTCGATCATACATGTAGTTAGAAACAAGAGCAAACACAATTCAACAAAGAGGAAATTATAAATTAATATAAAGCTGTAAATACATAGACCTATTCAGACAGCGCAAGAAACCTGAGGGATACACCTTAGGGAAGGCTCTGTTATATCTCACTTTTCATATAGTTGACACGATGGCATTTTGATTAGGTCACCTGGGTATATGACAATTCGAACACTCGTGTCACCATATAGAGATAGTAGCAACCATCTTAACATTAAACACACAAGAAAGGTATATTTTTCTTTTATAATTATACGATCGATCAAAACTGAACTCGATTTCCGGTCAGGCCGAATGATAATAGAAAATTTTGACAAGACAATGCTCTTGTTGCAGTAACAATGAAAAATGTTTTGAGAGTAGTGGTGAACCATGTCATATCGGAAAAATATGTAATCATATAATTGCGTCCGTTCCAGTTTTTAATTGCTTTGTAGGCTGTTTTGTGTATTCTAAAACTAAACTGAATGATGAACTCAACTTTATATAACTATAAAAATTGCATCATGCAACTACCACGTTGTGGGTGCACACATTGTATTAAATAATTAGCTAATGACTTGGCATGCCTCAGTTTTAGAAATTGTAAAGTAAATGTTTGTTCCAGGTACGGATAGATACATAAGCAACTGATGCAATGTGGCTGTAGTGTTAAAAGCAACGTACCACGTTGGACCACGCATGGACTTCTGCAACCAAGAGGTAGGTACAGGTGCCCGTGATGAGTAAGCATACTCTATTAGAAGTAGGACCAGTTCCCCGGGATGAGTAAGCGTCTCCTGTCAGAGATGGGATCAGAAGCTCGGGAGGAATAAGCGTCTCCTATCAGAGGTTAGACCAGGTGCCAGGGAGGAGTGAGCGTCTCCTGTCAGTTGTAAGATCAGGTGCTCGCAAAGAGTAAGCGTCTCCTGTCAGGTGACACCAGGTATACCCAGGAGGAGAAAGGTTCTCCTGTCAGAAGTTAGATCAGGTGTCTGGGTGGAGTAAGCGTCTCCTGTCAAAGATGAGACCAGTGCCCAAGAGGAGTAAGCGTCTCCTGTCAGAAGTTAGACCAGGTGTCCGGGAGGAGTAAGCGTCTCCTGTCAGGGATGAGACCAGTGCCCGAGAGGAGTAAGCATCTTCGATGAGAGGTAGAATCTGGTCCTCGAGAGGAGACAGTATCTCCTGTTAAACATCTTAATAGTCCTCTGAAGGAAAGTGTCATAAAACAAAGAACAATTAACTCAGTATTCACAATATTTCGGTCTCCTGACCTTCTTATCGGTTATGAAATATGATGGATATTACATAGCTTAAGCCACCAATACCAATAAAATTCACTAGAAGAAGATCAGGAGACCAAAATATTGTGAATACTGAGTTAATTGTTCTTTGTTTTATCTCCTGTTAGGTTTACCACATCCGCCAAAAATACATACGCTAAAAGAAATAGTTTAACAATGCATAGACGCGGTGGATATGGACAGCACTACACAGAAAATGTTTCAGCCACATTAATAACTATCGGGACAAAGATAAAATGACATGTGTCCTTACATTCAATATAGAACAGTTTTAACACTATCTCTTAAGAGAACAAAGGTTTGAAAAGTTGATTGAAAGTTTTAAATTTACCATATGTAATTTTACTATGATGTTATTGTTTCACTTTATGTCAGGACTATTTCAGCTAAATGTTATACAAGTATTTAAGTTTAGCGGAAATTTGAGTATAAAAATAATGCTTACTTATGTAGTTCTACTAATATGCACCTTACATATCTTTCGTCTTTAAAACCCTCATCAGCTGTGAAGATTATAACAGATGCAGGTAAGGAAATATATGAAACAAAACAAAACAAACCCCCCTACAAAAAAAGGATAAAAATAAAAAGGAACTGAAAAGAAGAGGGGAAAAAAGAAGAAAAAAGAGGCAAAAATGATAAGAAGAGTGAAGCGCCTTGGATTCAAACCCCGGAAATTTTCTTCTTGTATGTATATTAGGTGGTTCAGACAGACGTAAATTGGAGCTGGTGTCAAGGAAACCTAAAACGTAAAAGATCTTAGGTCACTCAAGGCGAGGGTGTTTGATATTTACCGGGGTTGTCTTTGTGTTATTGGTGCGGAATGCAGAACAACGACCCCGCTTTCAAAACCGTATTAATAAATTAAATTAAAAGATGAATAAATGATTAAATAAGTAAATACATAAATAAACAGATGAATGAAAGGATAAATGAATGAATGAATGAATAAATAGATAAATGAATGAATAAATAAATAAATTGATATATAAAGTTATTTCAGTAAATTTAGTAAGAATATACAATAAATGTCACTTCGTATTTATGTATTATTGTTATCCATGCATGATTGACAAGCCCACGAGCCGTGCATTGTTGCCCAGACAAATTCGTACCTTATCGCACGGCAATAAACAATGTGTCAATTATAATTCACTTATTTGGCGCTATGCTGACTGATAAAACCACAGCCCTCAAGGTCCCGGAAACTTCTCGTGTGGCGCGAGATGTCAATTATGGCTTCCGTTTCCTTATGCAAGCTGGGGGGACCTACATCGTTTCAGACACTATGGCTGCAGTGGTTATACACATGTTAGCGCTGAACATCCATCATTTATGAATAAATTTGTAAGTCTAGGTAGAGGAGATCGAAGTACACCCTCTTACCTGTGTGATTTATACCACCATACCTTGTATTGTTAGTCACTGATACACACATATGACCAAACTTTGTTCCAACTGAAGAAAAAAAAAAGGTGTGGTGGGGTTTGGCAGAATTCCTTCATGATGTAATTTTGCCCTTTTTTAATAAATACCAGCAGTAGCCTTTATGCAAATCACAGCCTTCTTTGCAAATGAAAATTAAAATTATTTCGGTAATATTTGTTCAGATAGATGAAAGGCATAGTTGGTAAGAGTAACATTTCTAGGATGGAATCAGGAAAATTTAAAGATTCACTATATACAGATGGTGGCAAAACGAAAATATAATCGATTTTCAATTCATATGGAGTGATAGGCAATTAAATCTGCTTAAAGAAAAGTTTCGAACGGCAAACCGCTTTCCTGGTTTCTGCGAATCGCATTCCACAACGAAATAAGATAAAATAGATTAACAAAATATCTGAACATGACATACAAAATTGCTTCGTGTGGGTCTGCCACATTTTTAAATAAAAATATGCATTTTCATATTTCATTATGAATAGTAATGTTCATTATTGTCATATTGTAATTTAGCATTCAGGCTGCCCCTTCAAACGGAGTGGCTTCAAAAACAAAGCGCTAAATTCATTATGCTTGTTATATATATAAAGATCGACTACGACATGTGTCACTGGAATAACTCCACTTGAGAAAGCAAACATGTTATTTCAACTCTCACTAAGGTGATAAATCAACGAATTACATATTCTATAATAAAGGCGAGGTGTACTTCTGTATGTCTCCTTTCACACATCATAAAACACTTTGCGACTTTCATTCTTCTGAAGTCATCATGAAATGTAAAACCTGTGCATAATTTGGACAACTGGATATGTCCCATATTGTTTTAATAAACTCGTCAATGCTACGAGATATACCATTTGTTCTCCAAACCCGTGCTCTGGAGAACAATAAGCGTCTTTGTGACAGAGAGTAAAGTCTTACAGGTGTTTTGTGACATACACGAAGCGGCAGATGCCCTTCCGTGACTGTAATCTGCTATATTGATTGTTCTGTAGCAATACCTATGACCTGTTTTCTTGACAATTCACACCTCATATTCATATATTCTTTGGTGAATAAGTTAAGCTTCAACAGCCTTTTTTACCTTTAAAGCTGGACAACAAATATATGAATGTTGATGAAACCATAGCAAAATTAAACCGACGAAAACAAAACAATTATAAAAAAAGATAATGAAAAACAAAACAAAAAGAAAAGAAAGAAAGGAAAGAAAGAAACAACTGCAAAAGAAGATAGCTCATCGAAAAACTGCAAAAGCAATTGGTCACTTTATATTCTTCTGGCAATACTGCTTTTTCAACATCTTCGTCATATTGCTTTATTCTACTGTTTTGTTTGTTTTGTTTCTTTTCTTCCTTTTGTTTGTTTGTTTGTTTTTGTGGGGGATTTTTTTGTTTTGGTTTGTTTTTGTTTTTTGGGGTTTTTTTATTGGGGGGGGGGGGGGTTGTTTTGTTTTTTTTTTTTTTTTTTTTTTAATGAATAGGGGGGGGGGGGGGGGGTTCTGGTTTGTTCGTGTGGTTTTTAATTTTTTGTTAATTTGTCTATGTTTTGTTTTTGTTTTTGTTTTTGTTTTTTTTTGGGGGGGGGGTGGTTTTAAATTTTAATTTAAATATTATCTCCTACACAGGGAATCAGAATCAGAATTTCAACTCGATTCGATTAGGCGGAGACCTAATTAACGTTCCGATGAACCATATTCAACCTTACCGAAACCTCTCACACTGAAGAACACTGCCCTTAGATCCATCACTTCAAAATTCAATTCGTTATTCATTGCAGTCAAAATTTGGTGTTCCTTCCACACATTGTATGTATATCAGAGCATGGGTCAACACTTACGTAACGAGGTGCGCAAAGCATTGCATTTGAATGAATATGACTCGCCGCCCGCGTGCTCCTTAAAATATGTGCTGAAATAACGACGCAGTATGCAACAAAAGAAAATATTCCTTGTTATTTGTTTATAGGGCTTTTGGTTTTTGTGGCATATTTCTGCTTCTAATATGACAAATAATTATGTCCAATTATCAGATAATTATGTCGACCTGCCAGGCATGTCGACTTTTGTCAGATAATTACATGAATGTGGATTTGTCTGATAATTATGTGGATTTGCATGATAATCATGTCGACTTGCCAGATAATTATAACCCCTTTTCAGATGATTATGTCGACTTGCCAGATAATTATAACCCCTTTTCAGATAATTATGTCGACTTGCCAGATAATTATAACGCCTTTTCAGATGATTATGTCGACTTGCCAGATAATTATGACCACTCGACAGATCGACTTATCTGATCACTATGTGAACTTATCAAATTGTTATTTTGACTTGTAATAAAATTATACCGATTTGTCAGATGGGATGTCTCGTGTCGGATGTAAGGTCCACTAGTTAGCTGACATCTGGACTTTTCGGAAAATGATCTCCATATTTCAGAAACTTACCACCATCCTTTAGCCCACACAATTTAATTCCAATATTTCTAAAACAAATATGATTACTGTTTATCATTAAAACAAGGATATTGTTGTTTGGATTTCTTATTGAATCATGTTAGTTATCTACACAACAATTTTTTTTCTATTGGTCATAGCCCACTTAGGAATTATTAACAAGTAATCGCAAAAAAGTATAAAACATGAAACTATTAATTACAATGGTCAAAACCAATACATCTCACATCTTTAATGGTCGATTTGCCTGAGATTCAAAGAACGTCACATTAAAATGGTTTGATGCAGGTTAATTTCGAATAAGAATTAAGGACCGGAAACAGTTATTTTCTGTCAAACCAAATATAATGATTGACAATTTAATCATGCACGTTGCACCATTTCCTGACAAAACAGAGCAGACTTCACATTTTTTATGAAAATTCTATTGTTCTCTTGGTCGTTGAACTTCGAAATCATATCTGTACTTTAAAACAGAGTCCATTCGGTCACCATCTTTTAACAGTTAATGGGATGACATGGTGTAAAAAGTGGTCAACAACAACGACTGTTTATAATTTGACCATTCTATTAACTTCGGAAGCGAATGTTTTGTGGCATTGTGTACTAGTGTGTGTTTATCTAATCTTGGCTTCCTTTTTGCTCTGATTTCGGTGAGTTATGGAATATGCTAGATTTAATTCTTTGGTTTCTTTTTTTCTTTTTTTTCCTGAGAATTTTCCAGTATTTAAAACATACATAATAGCTACATATTCTGAATTTTCTTTGGAAATTGTTGTCTGAAATGTTTGCAAATGACGAGGGACACATGAAGAACAAACGTCTGACGAGTAAGACCTCTTTTACATTTGACGTCCTCGTTACTACAGTTATTTTAAGACCAGTTACTTTAAATTTATGATAACTTTTGCACGTATTTTACCAATCTATAACCCCCACCTTCACCCCCTCCCCCGAATTAGTAAATAAAAATAAAAAAGAAACAAAAAACTTTAAAAGACTATATATGCCCCATTTTAAGGGTTAGTATTTGAATCATACTTCAAGCCATGCAAATGGTATTTTACTTTCTAAAGTCACTTATATCTTATATATAAATGTTGTCAAGATGAATACTCCAACATATTCTCATTGTTGTTTACTGGAAAATGGCTGTAAATGATGAAAATTCTCTTAACAAATCGCATACAACAGATATATCTAGGATCGCTTAAATTTGGATCCTTTGTTGTAAATTCAGACCATAATGTCTGGCTTGGAAAGGATTCTTCTGAGCCACGTCCATGAATGTTAAGGCATGATTTACACGGCGACATGTAGAGGTGTGAGTTTTAAGACCGTGGTAACGAGAGAATGACAGGAACGACTAATAGATGAGTCGATATGACTCCGGTCTACATGGAAGAAGTGACACTGAGGTGAAATCGACACGGGAGGTCCATGGCTGGCGGCGCTCATCAAATAATTTGACATATCTTTGCAACATTAAGTAAGAAGGATATACTGTGGAATTAGATTTTTTGCAGTATTTGAATCTGCTTTTCATACCTTTCTTCTTTTAGATTTTCTCCTATTTACATAACCACGAAAGGAGTTTTCCACGTTACATCTTTTATCATGAATTATTGATTTATGTCTTTGTTTCTGGATATTGAAAACTTATATCTACTGCAAGAAGTTTTTTTATAAGGAATGCCAAAAACATTTGCGATTTGTGTAAAAGTGTTCAATAGATCTTGTGCTAACTGAAGATTGTTTGTTTGTATCTTTGATTGTTGATATATATATATATATATATATATATATATATATATATATATATATATATTACTCCAATTATTTCAAAGTTTCAGATCGAAGATAATGTTACTAATATGTATTTAATTGTACCGTATAATTTTCAACAGGTTGTAAGATCTATATAATATACTACATTCAGTTTTCTAATTCAGCATTTCTATATGCATTGCTGCTTATTCAAAACCAGTAAGCATTAACATACCGCAGAAAACCAGAGGAAGATGGCTTCCACTGATGGTTAGCTACAACCGCCGTGAATGAATCAATATACTGGCGATCAAAATAATTATAATGATGATGATGATGATGATGATGATGATGATGATGATGATGATGATGATAATAAAATTCAAAACTACATAGATATAGTCTAAGTATACGATGAATGATAATTATTTCATAGAAAGTGTCACAGTTCTTGGGAATCTTTCTTCAACTCTGTTCACAGGAAATAAGGGTGGCAATAATATAAAGTATGACTATAATAGAAGCAGTGTGACTGTGGCTCTTACACGGTGGGATTTTAGGGACTCCTGGAAAACGCAGTTGTTACTGCTCCTGAGGAGTGTACGTCTCCTGTTGGTTTGCCACAACAGAAAATTGAACGAAAACCTGTAACAGAAAGAGGCAGTTCCTGATCACTACAACTAACAACTTCATCTATTGTTATCTCGTTTTCTGATAAGATGAAGAGTTCAGACCATAGTTACTTTCATTAGAAATATGTAATAGATACTTTCTTCGTACGATACAGTAATCACAGTCAAACCTGCTTTGAGGAACCACCCAATGGAATGTGGAAAGATGGTCACTTAATGCAAGTGGTCCTTTAACAGAGATTGATTTTATATGAAGGGTTAATATTAAAGAGGAGGAAAATTGTTTGTGAAAGGAAGGTGATTGCCTTACACAGGTGGTCTGAAAATATAATTATACACTCTAACCTGTTTAAAGCGACCACCAGAGGGAAGGTGGAAAGATGGTCACTTACAGCAAGTGGTCTCTTAACACAGGTTGATTTATATAGAGAATTAGTAGTAAGGAATGAGAAAGGCGGTTTTTAAAAACAGGGGATGACGTAATAAAGGTTATATCTAAGGCAAGTTTGACCGTAATTAACCGTAGTACTCATTATCATTAAAAGCGACTCAAATTCCACCATTATGTGAGAATAAACATTATATTTTTACTTGGAGAAACATACATGTACACCTCGTATGTAGTTTCAAAATGTTGTGTGTTCTTAGAGGAGAACAAATTTCAATACAAAGAAGAAAACCAAACTAAATGAAAATTATGTGTCAAGTCGACAATCAAGCCGGCGTGGCCTAGTGGTATCGGGAGGCCAGGGTTCGATTCCCGCTCTGATCAAAACCGAGGCCCCGTGTCGTGGTATGCATGGCACGTTAAAGATCCCTCACTGCTTCGGGTGGGTCCGTTGCAAATGTCTAAATTTGTATGTAATGCATCAGGCAGATGCCGTCACCATATACGTGAAATATTCGTGGTGTGGCGTTAAACAAAAATCAATCAATCAATCAATCAATCAAGTCGACAATCAAAAACACCATATTAATATACATACGAGAGTCTACATACTTCTTTCTAACAATAAAAGAAAACATGACATTCATGATTAACATATGATCATTCTCAAGCCACATACGCACTGAGTAGGAACACGTGGCACCGCATGGTGTTTAGATAGATCATTCGTAACATCAGATATATTTATCTATGATTCTACAAACACCTATAGTCGGTGTAGGTCATTTGGTAGCGCACTCGTCTCATGTCCGAAAGGTTCAGGATTCGAAATTGCAGTCCCGTCTTTCGAATGAGACAGTAATCAACGGCTCTCGATTGCCATTGGCAGGTTAAAGGGCTCTCTGCTTCTGATGGGTTCGTTGTCACCCAGAACACCGAGTCACCAAGTTGGTTCTTATACTACGTGACAGTAACTCGGATGTGAATGTATGAATACGTTAATATTTTACAAGTAAATCGCCGGCGCAAGTTTGAAACTGCGTGATTGGTCCAGAAATAATCCAGCATTAAATATGCATAGGACTCCGTATTCTTAATATTTTAGATCCAAATTTATTTGAAAATGCATGTTAGCTGTTTCCATATAACTCCGAAGAGGGACAAAACACATATATTTTCTGGGGAAGACACACTTTAAACGGCCTGTTAACATTCGCCATCAGTGTCATGTCACCTTCCTCCGTAAACTAAAGAACATTCTCGTCCGGGTCTGGTTTTCGTACGCTCAAAACCGATGAGGTTTTACGGATGGGTTCGTTGAAAGCATGTAAGTGTAAATTTCTGCATAATGCATCAGGCACGTGCTGTCGCCGCATAGGTGAAGTAACATTGACGTATCTATCAAATGAAACGAAAGAAGCAAACAAAATTGACATTAAACCCTCGCAGTAAATATGATCAGTGTATCAGTCAATTTTATATGTTTATGTTTTAATGCTATTCGCTTTCTGTTTCCATGTCAAGACATGATTTTTAAAAACAGTCAAAATCTTTCACAACAAAGTTTTCTCACATGTATGAATTGATCATACGCGGAAAAACTCTTGCGTGTCTGATAAGTTGAGAAACATAAATACCATACATAGAAGATAAAGGTATGTTACTTAATATATGTTGAAAATTTACAATCTTTATTTCATTTAATTTCTTATTTTAAAAAATTAAAATGAAAGCACAACACAAGTAAGCCATATATGATTCGTAAGTGGTTAACTGTCGATTAATGACTTCAAAGACTGACAGTAACGAACCACTAAGAATCACATCTGAGTGCAAATGCCCGGGATTAGCAAGTTGTATTGTTTGGTCCGTCATGCTTGAGATAAATTCTGCAAATACAAAAATGGAGTGAAATGCCGCAGAGGAATACGTATTTCTTGTCGATCCACTCGTACTCGTTGCTTCAGTTAAAATTATTAATGAAGAATTGAAGCAGATAACAAACACATTTATGAATAAAGATAAAGGAGTAACAATTTTGAGATTTAAGTACAATTCCGTGTAGATTTCAAGCATCGGATGATTTATGTATGAACAAGCTGTGTTTGTGAAACACTAATGCCTCCGTCGGCACCAAATTCCAAAAAGTTATTATTAGCGTGAACGTCATTGTCAAGGTCAAAAGGTCATCGACCTTAGTGTCTTTTAAAAGGGCCTCATTAATTGAGTACGCATGCCAAAGTCTCTACCCCCACGGTTCAAGAGTTAAAGCCAAGCTTAATGTTGACAACAGTTAGACAAACAGACAGAGAAACAGACAGACAGGACAAAAACAATATGCCCCCGATCTATCGATCCGTGGGCATAAAAAGTCCTCGGATTTTATCATTGAATTTAGACATTGATGACACAAGACATTAAAAAACACAGTTATTCTATATATTCAATGTTGCAAGTTCTAGATATTTTTCTATAAATTATATACAAAAATATGTCAATAGGGAAAATAAAAGATTGAAAGGAATGAAAATTTCTTTAATAATTATTGAACTTGAAATAATTATATCCTGAATTTGCAACTACATATAGAAAGAGAAATTCCTATTCATACATCCATGGACCCAGTTGATGAATTCTATTCATTTATTTCCATGGGATTTTAATTTCCCTGAATTGGTATTTATTCTACTTGAATTTTATTGAGATCTGTACGCAATTTCTTGGATATCCATTCATAATAAATATCAAATTCAGAGATATCACCTCAGAATCTATTTATATACATGTATGTTGAAGATATATAACATTTAAATATAGTGATATTTTGAATGACTTTTTCTCAAATTCCAGTAAAGTTTTGTCGAATCTGTATTACATTTACGTTGACAATTTCCTGGATAATGTCACAGAATATGATAGAAAGAGAATGAGAACAGAAAGGTAGAAAGAAGTAACAGCTGCTATGTTTAAAAATATCTGACAATGTTCCCATTTTGCTCTATAGTGCTCGAATAAAACATAATTAATTTGATCTAAAATGTACATATGGTAGATATATAGACATAATTTCAAATTTCTGATCATAAGGGGTCAAAATATATTTAGAGATTTTATTAGTATTAAGATGTGTTTATACACGATTACAGGTGACAGCTGAATGTTTTTCTTGATATATTGACATTGAAAAATATGTTTCAGTGGTTTGGACATATACGTTTCCTATTCTACCTCAAGGAGATATCTCTGGAATTGTGGAATGGGTCTTTTTGTGAATGACTTCTTTTTTACATTTAAGATGAGATCGTTATGCTTTAGATATCAGGACACACATCCAGATCTTGTTTTCATTTGTGCAATATTAGGGGTTGCTAAGGTGTTATAAAGTGATTTGCCAGCATTTAGAATCTCTGTAGCACAACCTGACATCCCCTGTTATGATAGTACGTAGTCCTGTTGTGTTGTTTTCGGGGAAATGTGTATGCATTTATGCTATAGAATTCAGTTGTATTATTTTACTATGTTAAATAATAATAATAATAATAATAATAAAAAAATTAAAATAAAATAATGAAACAAAACAAAACAACGACAACAGCAGCAGAAACAACAAAAAGATAAAATTTAAATAAGAAATAGAATAGCACACAGACAGACAAACATAAAACGCAGGAAAAATAAATACATAAAAATAAAAAAGGAAGCAAAAATAAAGGGGGAAAACCCCAATAAAGGGACATTGCGAAAGAGAAGCAAAATAATGCACAAAACATAAAGGTAAACAACAAAACACTTTATCTGTGTCTAATTTCAACACTTATCGACTACTTTAGGTTACTTCATTTCTTTTCATATTACAGATATTGATACTTATAACATACTTAAAAACGGAAGGATATCAACTTTTCTACAATACTATACAGCTCAAGTAGTTCAAGATTTCTTATCATGTTACAGTTATATTTGAATGAATAAATGTCAAAACCGAACATGATATTCTTAAAATCCGAGTTACGATTTTGTCGTTCCTTTTGTATTAAAGACAATAATTTTTTTCTTGATACTCAAACCTATTCAAGCTTATATGTTTTGAAACTCTCGGGTTAAAAAGCTTATCCAAAATGTGCTTTTGTCTTTCAATTTCATTTTTTATTCTCGGTATTCTTTTTTTTTTTAATTTCGCGGGTTCGACCTAATGCGAAACTGAAATCCTCGCAACCCTTAGTTGAACTATAAAACAGCTGCGTATATGGCTTCTCGCGAAAATTATGCCTTGCTAATATTTCTAACTTGAGATCATCGCGAAAATAGAGTCACGCGAATTATAAGTGATTCACTGTACTTCAGTTTTGACAGTAACTGTCGAGTGTTTGTTGTAGGTAAAAAAATAATAAACCTTTTCTTAGGGAGCAACCATTTGATTTTTATGGGGAAAGGGAGGGGGCAGGAAGAATTTGCAAAAACAAGTCCGGCTCAAATTTTGGGGAAAAAATAATCCTGCCCGAAGGGCCGACATAAAAAAATAACAATAAATAAATAGAAAAATAATCCGGCTCTGAAATTTGGCAAAAAAATATAGGCGGTGAAAGTCTCCCTGTCCCCCTCCCCCATAAAGATAAAATGGTTGCTTCCTTATGAGTGGCAGCCACACACTGTACATAGTACAGAAATATTTTTGTGACGCCTACATGTTTGGGATATTCACAGCGGGTGTGGCTAGCTAAACAAGGAGACACTTACTCTTCCTGATTTTTCAAGACTCCATGAAAATCCATTTAAATAGGGACTGATATTTTTTAGTTTTCCATACAGTCCGAAAAGAGTGGCCATTTCGAACCAAATACGGTATATTTGGATCTGAAAAGATACATGACATCGAATGAAGAAAACCGGCTCAAAGTATATCAATAAAGATTGTCATTTGAATATTTATGATCAGTTACTATTGGTACCTGGTCACCTCCTGTTTCCAAGCGTCTTTGGTACGTTGTTGTAAGCGTCCCATTGACTTTACTTTCGTATTTCACTTCAGAATAGTAGGAAAAATCGTTCCATAACGTGATACTAATTGGCCTATGATGGCTGAAAAGTGGGGGAAACCCCCTCTTCCCTCTGGCGTTCCCCAGTTTATGGGGCCGCACATAAATATTACAATTTACAAAAGTTCCCTCACACAATGAAAATAACCATCTGATATCAATAGTTTTATGAGAAAATATAAGGCGCAAATGGACTGTCATCACATGCATTGATAATGTAATAAAAAGACATAGATAAATCCTTCCAATCAAAGAACAATTACGATTTCTAGAAATATCGCTGTCAAAATTAATCCTTCTTGAAACTAAGCAGACGACATCCAGATTTCTGTCCCAGGAACGTCGTCTGGTACGAGTCATTATCCTAGACTTTATGAATATGATTTGTGTCTGATTCATCTTCTCAAACAAAAAACGATTTAAGACAGGTTTCGTGTGGGAAGCAAATAAATATCTGTAAGTAATAGATCTGCTATGATTTCAATATATCCGCCATATTTTATCCGGTGTTAGACTGATCGGTCTTCAAAAACAACAAATTTACAGACAGTAATTGAATTCTGAGCTTTTTGCGGATGCATGTGCAATTTTGTGCTTATGAGATTAACTGGTGCTTCAAAGACTGATTTATTTAATTTCATAAGCGTTTCTGCAAATCTCGGCGTGAATTTGATTATCGTTTTGGGTTTTGGAATTTAATATCACATTAACGTTACAGCACTTCCGGTGCAAATCCAGGGTGATCTATAAGATATGGACTGATACTAGTAACAAATCATAGAGGAAATAAATTATTTCTGATGGTATCTAAGACATTTTGAAAAAGGAAGATTCATTCCACCAAAGAATGCAACTATACACCCCTCCCATTCCGTTGCCCAGTCCTCTGGATTCGCAATAGCATGGTTTACTGCTTCTTTCACACGCACAAGTACTCTTTAAACCGGAAGTGAAATTAACAAGTTTAGGATGATGTCACAGCTTGCTTTGAGATGTTCAGGTTTTTACACTAATGAAATCAATGGAATCAACACATTTAACCGAAATGTTTTATTTAACATGCAACGACATGTTGATAACAGTAACTGCTTGCACGAAACAACATTGCTTTTATTGGATATTTAGCTCGGCTCCCGTGTGTAAAATGAGTGAAAATTGACGATTCCCACATAGTTTTTGTAGTTTTGGTTGGTGAAACCAGAATACAGGTTCATATTTCAAAGTTTACTTAGAGTTTTATAATATTAGTATCTTGCAATAAATGAGTAAATTGGATAGAATTTTCATGAAGTAAAAAAAAAAAAAGATAAAGTAAAATAATAATAATAATAAATAAATAAATTTAACTGTATCAATTTTTCATATCCACGAGGGAAGATATATCGGGGATAGTTTTATACATTCACGGGGTACTACTATTAACAGGAAACACGTTTTACAGAAAAGTTGACAAAACTCATAAGGTTTTATTCATGTCTGGTTATTGCAATGTATTTAGTATAAGACAATCATATGTATAGAGCACCGCACATAGCCTGGATCTTGCAGAATATATGTAAACAGGTATTTGTTAATAAAATAAAAAAAATAATAATAATAAATAAATAAAAAAAAAGGGGGGGATTGGTTTACAGTTGTTCACAAACTCTTGTTAATCTTAAGTTTACATAGCAATTACAAATTTATATGAGTAAATGTGTATATGTATGTATACATATTTATGCAGGTACGCCTGTGAAATATTTTGTTTACATGTATTTTTAAAGTATGTATTTGTGTATGTATGTATATGCACGCATGTGTTTTCATGTGTGCATACGGGTAATATATGTATATCTATATGTATAACAACATAGATACATGTATGCGAATGTTTATATGTATATGTGGATATGTATGTGTCTTCTTTTGTCTGCATGTATCTATGTATGTATTTGTGAATGTATGTATATGCATGCATGTGTATATGTTTTTTGCATATGCACATATCTGTGTGGTTTATATGTTTGCATGTGTATGTGTATCTCAATGTGCAAGGGGTACAGTCTTTTGAATATCTATGCATAAATGAATATGATTGAATACATGAAAAGTATAGTTGTTTATCGACATTTATGATGTACATATTTATGCTTGCATATCCATATGAGCTTATTTGTAAATGAATGCAAGTAATCGCATGCATAGGTAAAATCTGTAATGCATAGACGAATGTAATCTCAACACCTACTTTTTAAAATGTTATATCGGTGTACAGGAAAGTATACTTATATGTACTTACACGTTGTATTAATATATGTATCCTGTATTTGAAATAAGCATATATTTTGTTATCGATTTTATCCTGACCCGGGATACTAACGAACACTGTAAAAAAATAAAAAAAAAAGTAAAAATTACCTTCTATATTTCTAAATATCTTGTCTGTGCTATTCTATGTATAGTAATAAACATTTTTTATCATTTCAGTTAAAATAAAATAGAAAAAAACCCCTAACTTTTTCGAAAAGTATTCCTTGTATATGACAATCTTGTGTACTTAAGATTAAATATCATATAAGCAGTGTAAGTTATATGTAGATTCTGTCTTTATGTATGTGTGTGTCTCTATGCAGAAATAAAGAAAGAAATCAAAAGTGGTCGGCTGGGACGGGGTGGGGTGGGGGTTGCAAAAGCTGTATTTTCTATTTCCATTGGCAAAAGTCGAAGTTAACTGTGTCTTTATCCTAAAAATCAGCAATTAAGATTAAGGGACTTCTCCCCATTTAAATGAAATTAAGATATCTATCTCATATTATTTTTTCTCAAGGTTTTATTTTATAAGTATCCAATAGAGTTTTCCCATGTGATGTCACACTACTAGCAGAAGCGGCCATGTTGGATTTCAACCTTCGAGTATCTCTCCAATACTACCTATAAACATAATTAAATTTTTGAGAAATTTACAGATTATCAAGGCCAGATTTCGTGACTTCAGTCTCAATTACTCAGTAAATATAATCAATCGGTTAAAAATTTAATAAAACGTTTAGATATACAATGCAATGCCATTACATTAAAAAAAAAAATAAGTTAAATCAAACACTTTTGCGCGGGCAGTGATGGATAAAGTCTGAGAGTTGTCATCAAATAGGGGAGATAACTCTAGCCAATTTGAGGAAAACAAGATTGTATAGGAACACACTATATATATATCAATGTGGGGGTTACATATTTTATTCAATAAATGCATAAAAAATCAGATATTGAACTTAATTCATACACAACTCTTATCGTGTTTCTCCCACCCTCTTCTCTATATAAAACAAATCGATTACTCAATGACATACTTTAAGTGTTTTATTATGTGAATTGATAAGAACGATACTACGTATCATTATAAGAGCCCTCTACCGGCGACACAAGTAGCTGAGTGGGCATGCGCGGAACCAGCATTGGGAATGCGCGGAACCAGGATTGTCAAGGACTTTTGTGGAAATCAATATGCTTTGCGGCGGCGAATTTTGAATTAGCTCCGGGGAGTTCTTCTCCTTGTAATTTTATTTATGATGTTTTATGCTGCATATATATATATATATATATATATATATATATATATATATATATATATATATATATATATATATATATATATATATATATATATATATATATATATATATATATATATATATATATATATATACATGTATATCCGAAAACGGAGCCCACATGTGTGTTAGCTAAATTACTCAGGCATTTTTGGTGCCAATCTGGATTTTTACTGGTAAATATGTGGCGAAAAGAGGGGCCCTGGGCCCCCGTTTCTTTCTAAATCCGTCACTGCGGTGGTGTGAATCCAACCCGGAACCTCTAGGACTCATGCCAAGCAGGTTTCCTATTGAACTATGTCAGCTCTATAAATAGATAGATAAATACAAAGTTAAATCGAGGAATAAATAAAAAAAAAAGATAAATGAATAAAGAAACAAGTAAATAAATAAATAGATAGATAAATAAACAAATAAATAATAAATAAGTAAATAAGTAAATAAATAAATGAATAGGGATCATGCTAAACCTTCGAATTTAAGAAAAATATGTAAAAAATCTGAAGAAAAAATTACTAAAATTTGACAGAAATGTTGTTTCATTGATACGTCTGCGAATCAAGGGGATACTGTCGCTGATTGAAATGTCACTTTCATACAGGAAAAAAGATTTCAAAAAAGTTTTGAGTTCCAATTCCCTTTTGAAACATATATCTGCCATGGGCACCTTTTCAATAACTATATATCAAGTAGAATATAGATGCATGCACGCAGAATGACCTCCAAAACCCCCCTACCACACGAGACGATTTCAAGGTCCGAACCCATAACGTCTAAGGTGGTAAATAACCGGAGTCAAATTATGTCATTGAAAGCACTTGGAGATGTCAAGCATTATTGTTCCCTAATATAGGAGAGATTTGAAAAGCAAGAAATCAACCTAGTGTATAGCTCTCTATGATAGGTTTTCAATTTTCTTGTCGCCAAATTTTGATTTAGAATGGAAAACGAACCGAGTTACACAGATTCTGACAGATTTCTTGTTAAATAAATCAAACTAATGATGGCATGCTTTCATTGGCCTCGCTTTCACTAAAATCTTCGTCACTTGGAAGCTTCACTTTCTCATATTTCGCGCAATTATATAAATTAAATTTAGGATATGTCAATTAATTCCGTAAGGTAACGCATTTGATATGAAGGCTGTATAGAAAATCATAATCATTCGCGCAGATTCTCAGTGCTTTTGACAGGTGCGTTGAGTAAATCTGTCTTGAGAGTACGACCCGTGACCATTTGATCGATTTGGGTTTTGAAAACTATCTTTCCATTTATCTGGTTATTAAAGAGCATTGAAGACCAATCTTCCCACCCTGACACCCTAACGGTAGTTGAAAATGTCGTACGCAGTTCCATGTACTCACAGGAAAGATTCAGATATTTTTTTTAATTTCCAAATTGATTAATTTTAGACATACTTTGCATTTCAAGCAGATAATTAAGAACTTTTATCATTATTAAACGGTAGTTGAAAATGTCGTACGCAGTTCCATGTACTCATAGGAAAGATTCAAATATTTTTTTAATTTCCAAATTGATTAATTTTAGACATACTTTTCATTTCAAGCAGATAATAAAGAACTTTTATCATTATTACTTTCTTGGCAGTGTGTTTTAAAGTGTAAGTGTTTATTTTATTGTTTAACCTTTTTGACTTTGAAATACATGTATGTTTACATGTAATGAATTTAAGTCTTGTAGATGAAAAGCATGAAATCTCCATTATTTCAAAATATTTTAACCGTCTATTCTATTCTTTTCTACTCTACTTTATTCTTTTCAGTTATGTTCCATAATGAATTTAAGTTTTGTATACATATGGTTATATGGAACCCGTGATCACCATTATTTCAAAACATAATAACACTCTATTCTATTCCTTCGTGTCTTTTCTATACTTTTCTGTCCTGTCCATTTCTATTCTGTCCTTACCTATTCTGTTTTTTTTTTATTCTTTTAATATCTTCTGTCCTTTTCTACTATTCTTTCATACTCCGTAGTATACTTTTCTATCTAGACTTTAAGCCGGTGTGGCCTAGTGGATGAGGTGCTCGGCTCATGACCTAGAGGACCCGGGTTCGATTCCCACCCTGGGTACACCGCTGTTTTGTATTTTCGATTAGACAGTAAAACTCAAGGTTGTGTGGGTCTGTTGCAAAGGTAGAAATTTCTATGCAATTCATCAGGCAGATGCCGTCACGACGTGAAATTATCGTAGAGTGAAGTAAAACAATAATCTATCTATCTATTCCAGACTTCAGTTAAATTCTATTCTTATCTGTATTCTTTGCTAGGTTCTATTAATCTTATTAGATATTTTTGTACACTTCTCTCTTCTACTATTTCACACTACTGGTACTTTTAAAATTCTATTCCAGTTTCTTTTTTTTTTCTTTTGTTTGTTGGGGTTTATTTCCCTTTGCTATTTTATCTATAATGAAAATATATTCATTCTTTTCTACTCAATCCACAGATGATATAGCTAGGGTGATACGCGTCCTCTCGAAACATACATGTCCAGTAATGAGCTATACCAAACTATACCAAAACTCTGACACGCACACACACATACATACACACAAATGGACGTTGAAACATTCAAAACGACATGTTTCAGTCAATATAGATCTTTTACAATGTGTTTATTCCGTAATGATTTTAAGTGTTAAGTGTATAGCTAAATTATGATTCTCTACAGAATATAGTATCTACAAAATTGCAGATGAATTTCTCGAAGTTTTCATACATGTCGAAGTTTTCAGTTATATAAATAGATAAATATATATATATATATATATATATATATATATATATATATATATATATATATATATAATATATATATATATAATATATATAATAATAATAATAATAATAATAAGTATTATTGTTATTATTATTATAATAATAATTATTATTATTACTGTATTATTATTATTATTATTATTATTATTATTATTATTATTATTATTATTATTACTGTGTGATGTAATAATTAAGGTTCAAAAGTTAACTTTTCAAGTTATGAGAACGATCCCCACCATTGAAAACTTCATAATCCACCATTGAATTTCGTCTTACCAAGCGTTCCTCCATAGACATATCGACTTCGTCTTTAGAATCAAATACACATTCATCTAAAACAAGCGCCACTTTTACTTTCATATCTGAAAGAGAAGTCAAGTAAATATTCCCTTATCAGGTACTAAGTGACATTTTAACAAGGGAAGCAATAAAGAGGATGGAATAGCCAAATATTGAGTGCATTAACCTCCACCCCTTCCTACGTCTATCTGTCAAAACCGTTTGATAAATAATTAATAACCGCAGATTGGATTGTGAGAGAGGCGCGATAATTTTCTTCATATTTGTTCCCTATTCAAACATAATTGAGTGAAGGCGCCTTGCTTCCCTTATATCATTACAAAGTAAACTTATCGAACGGTTTTCACTTTTAACGGAAGACTTACACGACCCATAACGTTGTTGACACAGAAGCAAATTACCTTGGCCATGCTTTTTATATTTGTAATCAAATGAGCATTTATACAGCATTGTAAACAGCGCCATCCATCAGTGAAGTAGTTCCGGCATGTATTGCTACGCGACACGGAATAGGTTTGTCACTTTAGCTAAAGATTTCTCTTGACGGCTTAGTGGTGCTGACGCCTCTATGTAGAACCGTGTGTAGCAACATTCAGCTATGTTTATTGTCCTCTTTCATTCCTTTTTTCACTTTCATTTAAAGTGCATTTTCGTGTAGTTTCCTTTTAGTACCTGTTCATTTTATGTAGCATATTCTTTTTTTTTTCTTTTTCTTCAACCTGCACTAAGTAATATTATGTATATGTTCTGTAAGAGAATTATATTATATCATAACGCATTTATATCCATGTTATAATGTAAAATTATAAAAACCATACTATATGTAGATAATTATAAGAGACACACATAATGCTAAAAATCAAAAAGAGATGAAGCAAATGAAAAAAAGGGGGGGGGGGGAAACAGAACAAGCAAACACGCCAAAAAAAAAAAACCACCCTGCAAAATATTGCATTTTATTAATACTTGTTAAAATATTAAAAGACGAAGTGATTGACATATTTGGTAGAATATAAATACTAAGTCTACAGGATTTCTTCTTTTGTTGTTTGAATTCAGCTTTCCCATGTGTCCAGTTTACATAGGATAAAAACGTCGCTCTATCACACTGAGAAGCGAATGACGAATTAAACCGCATTAAACAAAGCCACTGTCTCGTCTTTACAGAGGGATACAGACAATAATGCCTTTGTTTAAAATATCTTAACTATGATTCTATTGACCTTTATATTGATATCAAGGGATTAAGATGCTAAAAATGTTATTCCTACATAGACACATCTAGAGATGGCTGATTTCAGACCACCACCACCGGAATTTGCAAAGTATATACGATGATTTATGAACGAAGTTGAAATATGACAATTGTGCCCTTAGCAATGAGGACAGAAAGAAATCGCAAAATTAATATTTATATCATTTGATTACTTCTGATATTCCTGTCATGTTATGACTTTTGATCAGGACTATCAAAAGCTATCAAATGACATTTATCATGAATGCAAGATTTTAACCACCTCCCATCCCCCTTTCGGAAAAAATTCCTGTCACAAGTTCGATCCCAACTAGCGACAACCAGTGTTCTGTCTTTCTAGAAGACAATAAATACCGAGGTCCCGAGTTATGATAGCCATTGATATGTCAAAGATTCCTAACTACTGGGAGAATAGGGGAGGGGGAGGGTCAAATTATTCTGTGTATTGTATCAAGCACGTATTATCACTAAGCAAACGGCACAAATTTTTAGAATGATAGGTTATCCTTCGTTTCTTTAAAAGGTCAGCAATCACCAAGTTATCAGCTATCCTTCCCGCCTTCCTCTCTTCCTTCCATCTTTCCATCCATCCATCCATTCAGCCATCCATCTCTCTATTCCTCCCTCCATTTCTACATCCTACCATTCTTCCTTTATCAAAAATTCACCCAAAATATATTCATTTAAAGCCATCCCCTTTTCTCCACTTACATCAACCCGTCAATCATCGGTACCCCATCCCATTTCCCAGCATTCTCTCCCACAATCATTAACACCTCCGCAGTGCAATATATATAAGGCACCAAAACGTATCACATAGAATAAGATAATTCGTCTTTAATCGTTCCCCTTCTCTCACAGTGTTCGCCTAATAAGCCGAGTGGCTCCTCTGTTCGTGTATGTAACGCATACCTTGGGTATAGGTAATCCCGTTAAGTGGCTATGTCTCGTCAGTTTTCAAAACCGTATTAAACTCTAATCTCGCAAGCAAAAAAGTTGATCCTCAACCAGTTTGATATCATTACGATATCGTTACGAAGCGAGAGTGTTTTTCCTTATTTCTCTTCAATATTAAATCATACAGGCACGGATCCAGAATGTTGTGTAGAAAGGGTCCACCCCTTATGAATTTCCCGGAGAGTGGGACCGCCCATGATTTTGTATGTAAATTTACTTATTATACATTGATTGATTGATTGATTGATTATTGTTTTACGTCACTCCACGGTTATTTCACGTATGTGGTGACGGAATCTGTCTGATGCATTGCATAGAAATTTCTACCTGTGCAACGTACCCACCTGAAGCAGTGAAGGAAATTTTACGTGCCACGCCGACCGTGACACGGGACCTCGGTTTTTACTGTCTCAAAAGATAGACAGAACACTGGTGTGCACAGGGCGAGAATCGAACCCGGAACCTCTAGGTCACGAGTTGAGCACCTCATCCACTAGGCCAACCGACTTTATTTTACATCGAAAAATAACAAGTACTGTAATTTTCGCCGAATCGCAGGGTGGGTACAGACCCCTGGTCCACCCCTCTGGGTCCGCGAATGAAACACAAATGCAAGTATAAAAAAATTGTCGAATGTTCGATACTACAAAAGTGTTATTGTTTCTGTACATGGGGTTATGGTAGAGGCTTTATTTTGAGTATGTCTGCGGCATTGTTTTCATCCGAGAAAATTAAAAAAACAAACAAACCTTTTTTCATCGATGAAATAGCAGGGCTGGAAAATGGTATAGAAGTTAGTTTGATCATTTATATATGACTTACCGTTTTTAACTTTGATGGAGATCGTTAGGTTGTAGGTTCGAATATCATAAGTAAATAGTTGATTTTTTGTCCTTCGAAATAGTGAAAGTTGAGATCACACGAAACAGTACACGTTGGTTACTTCATAACTGTTTCGGGCGAGTTTGCTGTATCTGTTTGATTGTAAGGAAATACATCAGACAAATATAGATTTTGTAAGAATAAAATTTTATTGGATATACTTCCCTTGTGACAAGTTATCCGCCATCTTTGAGGTATATAACTGAATATTTGTTCATAAATCAATCAAAGTTGGTTTGTTTTTTTTTGCAAAACTTAAGCAAAATTTGAGGTATTAGACAATGATTCTAAAAGTGTAATTCTCTAAAAACATTAACTAAACTTGGTATGAATATAAAGCAAGAAATCATGCTTGACCACAAATATGGCCGACAACGGGAGGTAACTCCGACTAAATTACTGCTAATGAAATCTATCTATATATAATACGGAATATCGCAACTACAATAACGTCAACATACACGCGCACTTTGTGATTATTTGGACATCAATTATGACGTAAGTTGCCCACATAAACGTACCCACATCGAGAACAATGGATTTTGTAGGAGACGAAATGCAAACTGTGACGGATTTTAGTAGTTGCGATACTCCGTATTGGAAATAAACTACTTCCCTCATCCACTCCGGTTTTTACGATTTGAAAATATTTTGAATAAAAATATATATTTCATTTTTTTTTTTTCTTTTCATGTACAGTATAAATGCGTTTGTTCCCAAATTTAAAATTACGGAGAGTAAAAAGCAGCCTAGTGCAATAAATGATGATTTATAAATTCATATTTTAAAGAATATTTGATTTAGTTGATTTTAGTTGCTCGCTCGTTTAATGGGGAAGAAAACATTCACTCGTGTGAAATCAATAAATCTGTATTACATTTTCAAGTTCTGTATACATTTGTAACACTCTTTAATGCACACCGCCAATAATTTATTTTGAGACCAAAGTTTTATACATAATAAATATCAACTTTTAAAACTTAATGCTAAAACACCCGAATTCTCACCACGGAACAAAAGTAATTTATCAACTTTTAAATCGCATGGCAAACTCAGATCATTTTTCAAAATCAAAGATTGATAAATTCTTATAAGATTATATTTGTCACAATGTACTTTACTTAAAATCTGCGAATTTTAAAATTCAAAGGTCTCCCTGATTACTTAGCATTTCATTTGGACATCCGAATAACTCGAAATGAAATTTATGTACATATATCGATAGGCGACAAAGTTGACATAGGGTTTCTGTAGAGGTGTGATAATCCTGGGCATCAAAGGAGCCGACGCGAAATGTCTTTTGAGTCTCCAGGCCTTTGGTGATAAGGACGATGATGAAATGTTTAACTTTTTCAATGCTCTCCAGTTATTTAAACGACTCACAGTGAATGAACGATGGTTGACTTTACAAAAAAGTTTATATTTATTAGGGGAATCGTATATTCGTTTCTCATATCTTGTTGTTTTGTCGATATTTTTTTTCTGCATTTACGTAGGTTTTCTTATGTTGTTGTTATTGTTGCTACTGTTGTTATTTACCACTGTTATTGTTTGCTTCTGGTGTTATTTGCTACTGTTCTTGTTTGCTTTTGTTTTTGTTGCTACTGTTGTTTGCTACTGTTGTTGTTTGCCCCTGTAGTTCCTACTATTGTTATTTGCCACTGTTGTTGTTTGCTACTGTCGTTGTTTGCTTCTGTTGTTGTTGCTACTGTTGTTATTTGCCACTGTTGTTTGCTAATGTTGATGTTTGCTAATGTTGTTGTTTGCTTCTGTTGTTGTTGCTACTGTTGTTGTTGTTGTTCTACTGCAAATACATTGTAATTATTTTGAGGAATTTCCTTCAATTTTTTTTCGAACAATATTATAAAAACTCCTCCCAAACAAAAATAAAATTGCATCTGCTGCTTTTATACATGTATGGAATAGCAAGCGTTGATTTTTAGCCTGAGTAATTCAATGATAAATCTTTATGTTTTACAATGATTACGATATTCAAAATTTGGTTTATTAAGTTTAGATTAAAAGTAAATGCATGTAAGTATTCAATGGATAACATGATAATACTTATTTCGGGATCGATGTCGGAAAGATATCGAAACCCGGTTATGGATGCATAAAATGACAGATGACATTAAAATGCAGTGGCATAGGAAGCAAATCAAAAATTGGGGGGGGGGGGGGCAAAAATCATGAAATAATTTACTTGATACTGAACGAATTCTGTCAGTCTACATATCGTCTCTTGGTGACTCAAAATAACAACTGTTTTCAAAAATATTTAGATCTAGATGCACTTCTGAAATTTATTTAAGGAGTGTTGATCATATAGGATAACGTAGGACTAAATCTATAATATGTATATTGAATCATGCATCACCAAAGAAAAAATATCGCATGTTAAAAAGGGGGCGGCCTCCCCCCCCCCCCCCCCTCTACCCTCGGGTTCCTTCGCCTATGAAATATTTATTAACTGCACAATGGAGATGAATGTCGGCTAGCAGTACATACATAGAAAGTGATGCATCCAGGTAACAACATAGCAGCGGTATAATAACACTAGATTCTATCAAGTCCAACATTTTTTACTGATAGGCATATATACATGTGGGAAATGTTTGAATGAAACGAAGAGAATTCTGAATTAACAGAATGGGTAACGTTAGGTGGGGAAAAATTAAAAACGAATTTTAAACGTTGAGGTGCAAGATACCAGCGTTATAAAAAGCACCCATTTATCACTGCAGGAAACATTTAGCGACGAGTACAAGATAAGACATAGAGAAAAACGGTGAGGAAAAGTCAAAAGACGGCGATAAGGAAATGGAAGGTGTCACGGATCGAAAAGTAATGGACATGATATGTCTACTAATTAGTAAATAAAAACCAGCAAGGACAAGTAAAACATATCGGCGAGGTTTGGGTGGCGCTGGGAATTCTAAAGCCGTCTGGACTTTCAAAAAGCCTCTTCGTATTTGACAAACAACATACTAATGAAAATTTGACTTTTTGCGATAAGACGCGAGACAAATTGCAATAAGACGAACTCTGTTTGCTATTGAAGTAACCATGCTCAAGAACGAAAGTGAAAATATACGACATCGAATTGTCTCTTTCTTACCGGCATGTGGGCACTACATGGCGCCCGCCTGGTGAATTCTAACCATGTATTGTTTATTTTCTAACATTTATGGCAATCCCTCGCCAGGGCTAAGATGAATATCCCTGACTTTTATCTTATTCTTGCACTTTTTCTGCAGTAAGGGAAAGAGATACGAGAGTCCGTCCTGACTAAGTGTCACTCGTAGCTCAACATGGTCACTACCGGGTAATGTTAATACATGTATATATAAGTGTGCATCCATTCATTCCTCTACCCATCCATCCATCCCTTCATCCACCCACCCACCAATCCCTCCATCAATCCTATGCTGTCTGCCTACCTACCTACCTGCCTCACTGTTTGTCTGTCGGTCCGCCTGTCTGTCTCTGTATCTCTCTCTCTCTCTTTCTGTCTCTCTGCCTCAATCTCTATCTCCAATCTCATACGTGAAAAAGTTTTCCTACTACTATTGAACTGATACATAGATATTGTGAAATGCTGCGGTCATAAAATCCATAGTTAGAACCCCCTCTCTCTCTCTCTCTCTCTCTCTCTCTCTCTCTCTCTCTCTCTCTCTCTCTCTCTCAATTTATCGATTTAACAAGATTAGAACAATGAACAGATAACTCCCGTAATGCTTTCTTTACATAGTGTTGAAATAACGTTTCAACAATATCGTACGTATGTATTTATTCATCACAGACTTTGAACAGCGTCAGATACATCTTTTCTAGTTATTGATTGAACACTTTCCACTTTCATTTGGTTTCATACTATTCACACATTATATGAATTCTTATTCATCTCACTCCACCCTTATTTGCTTAACTGCGACATAAGGAATGCATGTATATTACTTGACTATAATTTATGCATAGCTATGCAGACAATCGTAAACGTTCCTCTTATGTCTCTGCCTTGCTTTGAAGTTTTTTACAGTCGTGAAAAGCGTTGTATGTAAACTGAATAATAATAATAATAATAATAATAATAATAATAATAATATTTAATGATAACAATAATAATAATAATAATAATAATAATAATAATAATAATAATAATAATAATAATAATAATAACAATAGAAATAACAATAACATAGGCGGATGTAGAAATATTTGACAGTGGGGGGGGGGGGGTATGAGTGGGTGGTGCAGTCTCCCGTCACTAATAATTTGCACTATTCGGTATGGTAAAGCGGGGTTGCAGCCCTAAAATGGTCGAAGATGACCTCTCTTTTTTTGGTAAAATTTTCCTACCAAACGAGGGGTTGTAACCCCTTTCTAAATCCGCCAATAAATAATGATAATAACAATAATAATGAAAACAGTACCGTTTATACATCTGATAAATAAAGGCGGTGTGGCCTAGTGGATAGGTGCTCGGCTCGTGATCGAGAGGTCTCGGGTTCGACTCCCGTCCTGGGCACACCGGTGTTCTGTCTTTCGGATGAGACAGTAAAAACCGAGGTCCCGTGTCACAGTAGGCGTGGCACGTAAAAGATCCCCCACTGCTTCGGGTGTGTCCGTTGCAAAGGTCTAAATTTGTATGCAATGCATCAGGCAGATGCCGTCACCATATACGTGAAATAATCGTGGAGTGACGTAAAACAATAATCAATCAATCAATCAATCAATCAATCACCTAATAAATTCAACTTGCGCCAGGTTACAGCTCCTTTTAATGTTTGTATTTAAGCATTTCCAACATTCCATGTTTGTTTGTTTGACACCCTCTTTCTTTTCATTCTTGCGGTACAACCATGAATACCGGGCAAGAATGGGTACTATTTGGATTCAAATCTTGATCCTCCAGAACTGAGCCCATTTTTTTTTTCAAGACTCTTGCATTACTATATATATTTCTAGTAAAATACACTACTGTTTGATCAAGGACAAAAATTTTTAAGCATTTGTTGTAAAGTAAGACAATCTGAACGTATGTCACGGACGTACACTAGATTCTAATAGATAGTTTGCATTAGGCCAGAATCGATGGGAGTTACCTCCCGTTGTCGGCCATTTTGTGTGTCGCACTCTGTATTTTCATGCATAATTCATCGAAATTTGATGATTTTTCAAGACGGTTTCAAAACGTATACTTGTTTATTTCTTTCAAATTTGTCTACAACATTCATTTATAAATGTTATCACGGTATCTTACATATGAAATTGCGAATACCTGTCTCAAATGAGCTGTTTGAAAATGGTAAGAATCTATAGGAAAAACTATGGTTTGACACACAAGATGGCCGACAACGGGAGGTAACTTCAACAGATTCTGGCCTACTGAAAACTATCTAATGGCTACTGCACTCTTTTGTGTGCCGCTCCGGGTGGGTCTGATGCTCAAATCGAACATTAGCAACGCACCGAACAGGTGGCGCCACAATATGCATAAAACACAGTGGACCCTACCGGCCAATACCATCAACAACAAATACATAATTCTATTTGATTTAGACTATATACTGTTACTTTTATACATTTAACACATTCTAGGATTATTGCATATAAAATAGTTGCCACTGAAATTAAGCTGGAGTTTTGAAGGAAAAATATATACACTGACGTAAGGAAGGGATATTGGGACATACGCCGAATTGTTCCAGGTGTAAATCAGGGGAGATGATAGCTGTGGCATTACTATTCACTCAGCCACCAAGACCCCAAAAGACACGATAACATCAAAGCTTTGATCAATCAAATCTCAGCTCTTATTGAGTATTTCTATCCAATCACAGGTAGGCTTAGATGGAGTTTTCGGAGTAGGGGATAATTCTCTGATTTATTCTTAAAATGTGCGAGGTTTATCACTAGAACGTGAGATTAAATTAATACGATTTCAGCGCCATTTAATTAGGTGAATTAAGAAGTTAATAAGCCATGTTCAATAATTAATTAGCTTTTGGCCTATACTTTCAATAACATCTATACATTAAATTTTACATGTGAACTTTCGTATATCATATTTGTAATTAGTGTAATGATAATTAGTAAGTTTCTTGTACGAATCACCTTGTATTAACGTTATCTGTTTAACCATAGGAAGAGAAAAAATTTTTTTTTGGGGGGGGGGGGGGATAATGCATTGTCAGCATCGTCTTGGATGACGTCATAGCGTTTCTTATGTGAACAGATGGAGTTAAATTTGGATAGGACCGTATTTTTTTTATATTTCATAATGGACAGATAATGTCCATTCGGAAGAAGGGGTCCGGGTTTTTTTTTTTGCTTTATTTATCTGTTTATTTATTTATCTATCTATTATTTGAGTGTGTGAGTGTCTTTGTTTGTTTGGTTGTTTGTTTGTTTGTTTTTTTTTTTTTAATTTCGTAACAGTAACTAAACTCCGGCATTGATGTAGTACAATACACAGTTATCCGCAGGGATAACAAAGAACATAGACTAAATCGAGTTTCTTACATTGAAAATAGGATATAGAATGATACACACTCACTGATAAGTATTTCGTTTTGTTGATGAACCTAGACGATTATATTTTTATTATAATCGATCATTATGATTATTTTCTGTTTACTGTAACATAGTATAAAGAACCGATTCCGTGATCCGCACCAAGGGCGGTCACATCCGGATATGGTTTTTGAAGAAACCGATCCCGGTCATCCGGGTTTATATAGTCAGTATCACAGTAATAAAAGCGTTTTAACAATCGTCAGGTATAGAGTTAATGTATTTTGAACCGGTAGAGAGGTTCGAACAGACACTTTTTGATTAAAAATGGAATTCACAAATTGTTCAAACCGAATGACATTGAAGGTTAATACAGAGTGAAGTTTCATTTTACAGAAATATGAAAAAAAAATTAACAGAAAGAGGATAAGATATTTAGACACTTTGGAATAATCATTACAGCAGAGTTTGGAAAGGAACAATTTGATATATTATTATGGAATGATTTGTTTTAAAAGGGAAGATCGGGCTACCTTCATTAACCTCATTAAAAAAAATCGGATCCAATTCACCGAGTACAGTTTTTCTTTTAATCATATCTTCCATTGGTCTGTTATATATGGTCCAATTAATACCCCTGTCACGAGGTCTAGTTGCCTCGTTTGCCACGCGAGGCCGAGATTAATAAAAGGTGAGATTTTTGACGCCAGTGTCGCGTCTATGAACTTTTAAATGACAAAGCAGCTTTGATGTCAAGTGCACAACGATGTCCCCTTCAGCCATAACACCCAGGTTTATTATAAGATGAACAGTATATATCACCTTATATGGATAGTAGGTACAACTCAGTTGTTTAGATTTGCCATTTATTACCCGGTCTGTGTTCTGTTTTATTAATATGAATTTCACCTTGTTACGAGAACAGAGGGTAACGGAAAATATGTAATATATAGAGCAGGGCTCGGAGTGACGATAATGCGATGAAATTTCTTGTTTCTGTCCACATTAGTTCACCAATATGATGACGTCATCTCCCTAATGTATCGCACTGTTTAGAACTATGGTACAGGTCCAAATGGAGCAGTGATGGATTTTATACGTGCCAACGTTTACAGGAGACAAGGCCTCCATTTATTTTGCCTTACCAGAGAGACAGGGCACTGAGGAGCTGTCAGTAGGAATCGAACCCTGAACTTCGTGGCTTCATGAATCCAAGCACACTTCCGACTGAGCTACCCCGGTAAAGTTAGATTTGAGGATACTTGATTATTTGGTATGCAGAAAGATATAGTTCATAATGCTTATACGTGCAGTAAGACGGAGTCTCTTTATCCGGGTATTTGATAACGGGCATTCGGAACGTTTGGAGTAAAGCATCGGACTTAATTATAGAGAGTAATGTATATTCCTGGAGTAATTAGCTTCGCCGTCCGTTAGGCGGCGCTTGTGGACTGTGAGGTAGAAACGACGTTGAACGTTAGTAACCTTATACGTCATAAGAACGTTTAATTTATCTTTACGTCATTTGGGGGGGGGGGATACGTTTACTTTCTCCTCTACATTAGGACTGCAGTTAATGGCGGCGTAGTCCATTTGGGTAAAAAGGAATAATTAAAATATTTTATCATTCAAACAAGTAAATATTGAATATATGTTTTACACATTTCTGACCGTATTTTATGGACAAACCCCTTTAGAATTGATAGAGAAGAACTTAAGTTTGCATTGTCGCTTACGAAAAGCCCCGAGTTTTAACCCAAGAGTCATAACCAGAATCCTCGGATATCTACATGTACATAGACCAATACAGACAGTGACGTCATACCGACTTCGAGAATGACACTTGTTATTCATATATATTAAATAAATAAAACGAGAAAAAGAGGAAGGGGGGTTGAATGGGTTGGTTGTATTCATTATACTATACAGGAAGTGAAGAGACTAGGTATTTTATTAAATCAATGTATTTACTTATATGTGAAGTTTTATCTCTATATTCGTGCAGAGTACATCAAATTTTAAGAATTTTAAATCGTCATTTCTTTCTCATTTTAATGGTGCAATGGCTATTTCATCAGTTTCTTTTAAAGACATTTCATTGAATAACACTGCAGCAAAATAACATGTAAAAATAACCAGAGCTAGTGACAATGGTTATCCTTAAAACTGTCACACGATCAAAATGTCTTTGAATTTGTTTATTCATTAATAGGGCCTTTTTATTAGGAATTAAATTACGTCATGATAACATTTTACTTGATGGAAATTAAATTACAGTGAACCAAAATCCTACTATCAAACAAGGACGCTAGATACTAAACACAGAGTTGAGAACGGAGCGATACGATCAACATTTCCGTATTTGAGTGCCACCTTTCTTTAATATCATTTGATAGACAATGTATTTATATATTCGGAGCTGTCATTTAGACACCTTTCATTTCATGATTTTGAATTCAAGGCAAAGTTTCATCAGATAGTAAAGAGATGAACCAAAGTGATAAATGATTTTAAAAAGAAACTTGTCGGTACATAGAAAATTTGACGGTTTTATGAATCTGTAATCGGAGTCTAAATCTTAAAATAAATCTCATTTTCAATTTGATAGCTTTGTCAATTTATTTATTTTCAATCTGTTAAAATCATTGACACCGGTTGAAGGTAGATTTGCGAAGTCATATACAGGCAATCTTTTGAACACTTCTCAAAATAAAAACATGGCATTGTGTTCTGTATAAAAATGACTTTTAGTTAATCTCTGTCATAGAGTGGATATTGGGGGTGGTGAGCCCAAAATAAGAAATTAGACTACGCAGAGGCACGGTGTTGAAAATAGATAACATTCAAGAGATGCATATATTTTGTTCATAAAAATGGGGGTGGGGTGGGGGGGGGGGGAGGGGGCATTGGTTGATATCTGCTGGTAGTTTGATTTGTGTATGGTTTGAAAATCACTTGACCAATATTCATATCGAATGTTATTTAGATGGAAGGACCATACAACCTTTTTCACGGATAATTGCTGTCAGTTGCGAATACGATCAGCAGCTGGTCAAACTTTAGACTCTCTTTACAGGAGGGCCTTCCTATTTCCAGGAAACAGTTCATCATAATTTATTGTTAATCGTTGATGGTACGTTTCTGCCTTCAACGTTCAGGTAATATTGTAGATTTGCCAATGCCAAATACAGTATGTCGACATATAAGATGTTATATCGACTTGTCATAGAAATTATATAAACCATCAGCTTATATGTCGACCTGCCAACCTATATGTCAACCTGTCAACTTATGTGTCTACATGTCAGCTTATATGTCGACCTGTCTGCTTATATGTCGACCTGTCAGTTTATATGCATTGTCAGATAATCATTTCGACTTGAAAGGAAAATATTCCGTCAAAATGTCAGATGTTTTGTCAACTTGTCAGACAATCGTTTCTACTTGTCAGATCTCATGTCGTGTATCAGATCTGATATCGACTTGACAGGAGCTATGCCGAGATGTGTTATACCAAAATACAGTGTATGTAAGTATTTTAGTCTAAAGTTTTGCTCTGACGAGAGATCTAAAAGAAAGCATCTTACGAAAGAAATATTGGCCGCTCCAAACATACATGGTATCTAATTTTATGAAGGTAATATTGAGAACAGTTAGAAATAGGATTATTATACACAGGCTCTATGTAGGACAATTCTTAAACCACAAAGAAACACAACATACTTTCTTTTAATTTTGTTCCCGCTACACCATTCCTGTGAAAATATTTCGGGAAAAGCTATTATATAGTCTATCAGAAAAGGAAAATAGTGATTCACGTAGCTTAAGAAATCTAAATCTCTCGAAAAATAGAAAAATAAATATATATCTCATTATTTTTTATGTCGATCAACAACATTATTCCAGGGTCGAAGGAAGAATTTCAAAAGCGGGTACCAAACCTTTAATTTAGTTTCATTTCGTAGAGTGATGAAAATTGGTTTATGATTGACAAAAAATATATTGGGGGGACCTTCAACACAACACTCCCCCATCCCCCTCCCCACACATATACTTTCTTTTCAAAAATAAAGCCGGCGTGGCCTAGTGGTATCGTGCTGGACTCCTGATCGGGACGCCAGGGTTCGAGTCCCGCTCTGGTCATGCCGGTGTCATGTCTTTCGGATGAGACAGTAAAAACCCAGGCCCCGTGTCGTGGTATGCATGGCACGTTAAAGATCCCTCCCTGCTTCGGGTGGGTCCGTTGCAAAGGTCAAAATTTGTGTACCCCGCATCAGGCAGATGCCGTCACCATATACGTAAAATATTCGTGGTGTGACGTTGAACAAAAATCAATCAGTCAATCAATTAATCAGTCAATAGAAATTTCTGGTTGAATCAAACATTATTTTTATCAAGTTTATGGTTGAAGCAGCATATGATGAACTAAGAGGAGTATAAACATAATACTTACACACAGGTTCCTTATAATAATAGCTTTCAAATTAGTCAATGACCTTTGACCTTGTGACCTTTACTCTGAGTCTTGACCTATTTTTCTTAAAAACCTTGACCTACTTTAAAAATAAACTTAATTTTGGCTGTATCGTTTGAATCAACAGAGATAGGACTTTGATACTTCACACATAGTTTCTTGATGACCAGAGGTTTCAATTGATACCATGACTATTGACCTTGCGATTTTGACCTTGTTCGAATTTTTGTTATAACACAACAATAAATGATAGCAAAAATACAAAAACTCTCACAGAGTAAAACATCGTTATACGCGGAAAATCCCATTAGTAGCTTAACTCCAAGTAGGCTATTTTGAGATCCCTCTATGAAATTCTGTGTACTTCGTGGGAGGGATACCTCATGCACAGATATGCTGCCTTTTCACAGATCTATTGTTCGTTAAATTTTGTCACTTTGTATTTGCTTCAGGAGCAACCATTAGATTTTTAGGGGGGGGGGGGGGGGGGGGCAGCAGAAAGGCTTTCACCGGCCTGAATATTTTTTGCCCAATTTCAGAGCCCCTTCCCATAAAAATCAAATGGTTGCTCCCTTAATGTTTAACATGTTTTATATTTCCCGAAATTCGTAGAATCGCGCCGGCCATTCCGTGTATCAAAATTGCACGTAACGTAAGGAATTGTGACCCTATCATTCATATAGGGCCCGCGTTTTGTCGCTAAAACTAAATAATTTTACGAGGTATTTTTTATTCCAGTTTCACAATCTAACCGATTAATTGATTGATTGATTATTGTTTTACGTCACTCCACGATTATTTCACGTGGTGAACGGCATCTGCCTCATGCATTACATTAAAATCTTTTCCTTCGCAATGGACCCACCCGAAGCAGTGACGGATCTTTTACGTGCCACGCCTACCGCGGCACGGGGCCTCGGTTTTTAAGTCTCATCCCACAGAAAGAACACTGGTGGGCCCAGGGCGGGATGCCACACTGGCTTTTTAACCGATTAAAATGAAATTCTGTACAATCTGCCTTGGCATATTACATTTGTATTGCATACCTGCATGACTCAATTATGTTACAAATTCTATTTTTAACATGCTCGATATTAATAGATTTTTAAAGATTGTGTCTAATATTTAAAAAACGTTTAAAGGAAAAAATCATTTAATTGCCCCCTTTTTTACAAACGGTATTTGGAAAATTGACTAATATTGCTTGTTCAACATTGAATATCTGTAAGCTGTATTGAAATTTATGATTATTTTATATTTGTCTGTAATTAAAAATACATTTACTGGAATATGATTTACAGAGCTTTTATCAAAAAAAAAAGTCCATAACAAAATACATTATTCAAGTCATCGCAATAAACATGCTATCTTGGTGCGTGGGACAAGTGGTACAATGGTTTGATAATGAGGTTCATTCTCAAGCGCTCAGATGATCCAGACAAGTGACTTTGCATGGGGTATACCCCTCGGGATTTATCTTCAGTTTTTAAGTAAAATCTTATTTTTTTGTTTTACTATGACCATTTCCTGAAGTGAGAAAAATAATTAAGAATATTTTATCTATGTATGCTTCTCTAATGAATTCAAATTCTGAAATTCATGTATGTACAATAATGTTAGTGATATATAACAGTAAATTTGCATTATCGCTTACGAAAATGCCAAAGTCATGCACAAAATAATACATTCGGAATTTTTCGGACCTTTTCTCCTTAAAGAACTAGGCATTATATAAAACTTGAAACGGATGCGTATAACTAGTGAACACCATTCAAAACACTATGTTATTTCATATATTTATAGTATAAGCTACAAATCGAGGGGAATTCCCTAACCTCCCATGTTTCCACAAAAGATATCGAATATTCCGGTCAAATTTGCTAAAGTTCCAGTGATAACGTGCTGGGATTGATAGCGAGAGGTTCCATGTTCGAATCCGCCCGGTGAAACATTGGAGGTTTGTCTTTCGGATGATGCAGTAAAAACGAGGTCTCTTGTAAAATTAACGTTGATCCATTAAATGTCCCTAACGGCTTTGGAAAAGTCAGTTGTTTTCGTCGATATGTTTTTGCAAATTAACAAGCAGATGACATCAGTGTGTAAGAGAAACAATCCAAGCGAGACATATGAATAATAAACAAAACCAAAAATGATTTACTACAAATCCGATACGAACAGACAAAATCAGATTACAATCTTTACATGCGCCAAATTGTTCCAAAGTTTAAGGATATCAGTAAACCACTAATTTAAAGCTTCTGAAACTGCACAAAAATGCATGTAATTTCATGTGGAAAGACTTTAAAGTGAAAGAAAAACACATAAGTCATGGTGATATGGTGAAATATACCCGAGGTAGAAGTAGAATTACCTGCACTAATTGTATGAAAATCAATATCGAGGCATATGTATGAGCCAGGGCTTAACAGTGTATAGAATTGTAAAGGATATAAAACTTGATACACACTATGATACCGTGGTTTGATTATCATCTTACCTCGATTATCAATGCAGTCTACATTTTACACCAATTATTCAATATGAAAAATCGAATTTCAAGATTAAACAAGAAGAAACGAATTTAACTTTGACATTTTGGCTACTGTTTTGATCTCCTGCACAAAAGATTTTACTTCATACATCGAAAGTGGCATCTAATTATAGGCGATAAATCTTAATATAGCATGTATCAAATTCATACATAAAACGACGTGTGCCTCTTTAGGACAAAATTTCTTTTCATAATTCGTTTTGGTGAATTGACTAATAGGTTTCGATGTAGATATTTTACCATTTCTTCGGCTATATCAATTATTTATATGGATTACTATATCAAACGATACAGATGTATGTGTTTTCTTTAAATTTATCGTCTAATTCGAAGATGGTTATCTCCCGTTAATGATGACTGCACGCAAATTTTGCACATATTGCGAGACAACAGTCTGGATATATTGAGTATTGCCTTGCCATTCGATCAACAACGCCGATAAAGACGGTTCGAAACAGTTAAAAATTACTATTTAAATCTCTTTACACGAACTCGACTCAAAATAAATAGAAAATGCGCAATAATTACAAGGAAACACGATAGCATTTAACTAGGTAAAATTTTCAAATTTTTTGTCCGAGGCGACAGATTTCGAGGGACAGCTGTTAAACGATGCAGAAGTAACGCGAAAGTTATCGTGACGTAATTGTCAGGCCAGCGACATTTGCGGCATATCGGTTTCACTGATTGATTCCCAGTAGATGTGGATACTGATAAGCAATAATCGAATTTATCTCCCCTCCGCACGATATGGCTATACAATAGATGCATGTTGGTGCAAATCGCAGCACTCCGCCTGCAAGAAGAGCACTGGCTCTAACGCAGCAGGCGTTGAGCGATCTGACAGCTTTGTGAAATTATAAAATCGATGTTTGCCTACCGGAAATAACCATGTCCGGTATTTATTTTTCCGAGTTATGTACTTGAATAGGACACGGTCATTAATAATTTGTTGGTAATTATAATCACGTTATGCTCTTTATACAGTCAAACTGTTAGAACTAGTACGGTGTCCGTCTGTTGTCTTTGTTTTCTTGTCCTTCAGGCTATCGGAGTTTGGCAGAAATGGAAGAGGAATACAAATAGAATATGCCAAAATAAACATATTTTTTCATTGGGATAAGTTGGTGCTTCCATGGAGTGAGAGCTATTATCAAAGTACGTCGTTCGTCCGTCATAGTCCGTTGTTCATCGTCCATCTGTATATTTTCAACATCTTCAGAATCTCTGAGGTGATTTTGACCGAAAAGTGTAAAAGTTAAATATTTAAGGTCTTCCCACCAGTATTGTTGTATATCGGACAAATCTGTCAATTGGTGGATCCAGGGTGGGACAAAAACTCCTGAAGAGGACACTTCTTTGACAAATGTGAATTTCACATAGGTTGCGTGGGTCAAGAAATTGAAAATCATGAAATACTGGAATTTATTCCCCATGAATCTGTGCACGTTTAGCCATAAATCTTCTGCATATGTTTCTGCATGAATCAGGCACGGGGGAGCCTTAATGCCGACGTTAGGAACTTGGCTTGTGGCGCAAGCGATCCGGGTTCGATTCCCTGATTGCGCCACTATGATTAAGAGGTTGGTTACCCCCTGCTTCTATGTTGTTATATGTCTGAAATCGATATAATTGAAATTGATGAAAGATCCTAAGCAACCGAACACTGTATTATGTACATGTGTCCTTTCGGAATTCTCCTTTATCCGCTTCATTAATTCTTAACGGTATATTCAGTATTTTGAAAACCAATTATTATTTGTAATTGAAGGGTTCCGGGTACGGACATCCCCGGATAATTTGTCTGCACAGTATTTGGCATACTTATATGGTTTTAATTAACCAAAAAAGTTAAGAGGAAGCGAAAAGTTCTATACAGTCGTTTCTTTAATAAAGTATTTCAAATTATATTACCAAATTATTATACAATAAATATATGTTTTTAAGTAATTATACGACAAGTGTAGACAGTATAGTTACATGTAAATTTACGTAATTTTTTGTAATTTGATATCAATCACATTAAATTTCCGAATAAGAAAATCTATGTATAGGTCAATACCTTATTGAGTCATATATTTAAAAGCTGCCGAACACAATCTTGTGTGATAACAGGCAATTTTTGGCAATAATACATGTTTATAGAAAATACACTATCAGAGGTATTGCACTATAATCATCTCGAAATCAAAGTAATAATGGAGTTCATTTCAAGAATAGCAACAAACTGATATGGACGGCAAAACACCTGGGCATTGCTTGTGAGTGTGTGATTATAACAAAATGTTATATTATATTATATTATATTATATTATATTATATTATATTATATTATATTATATTATATTATATTTGCGCATGTATTTCATGATACCTTGTGTAACTTGTATATCATATATTTTCAATGTTGTTAAACAATCAAGAAATAAAAAAAACTTGAAACTTCATAAGGCCAGACAGTTGAATAAGGTAAAAGGCTATGGTATGATACCACGCGGAGGTACATCGCTCTGGATGAATCGGTATTTCTGGCCGGCTTACTACATTCCTGTAAGATTTTTTATACGAGATAGAAAAAAGTCCAGAGCTACAAGACATTCCTGTACATGAGAGAATTACCTGTTTTTTGAGTTCATGATTTCAAGAGAGGTGTAGTGTCGGATGTAAAGATTAAACCTCTATTTCAATAGAATGCATGTATATTGGGGAAAATGATCTAAAATTGATAATGAAATATGGTTATTGAGTTTTTGTTCATTGAATGACGCTGCATGAAGATATTATTTTACTTCTTTAGTGATCGCGGCACCTGTGTGACGCATGCAACGGATTCCACAAAAAGCAGTGAGAACCCTTCAACACGTCAACATTTACCGTGACACGTGGTTTATTGTTTCACCAAAAAGATAAAGGAGATGCAGAAAGTGATCAATACATTTGTACATTTTCCGTCAATTACAAAGCATTTAGCGCTCAAGTTGATTGTAATGACGTCATCTTCGGTCGGATATTTGATTATGACGTCACAGGCATAACAATTTGATAATCCGTGGTTTCGAACCTGGGTTGTCATATAAAAAACCAAATGCGAAAATATTGACTCATCTGTCTTATGATTAAGACTAACACATAGGTTCAATGAGATAAATATATACTGAAATGTGAAGAACTCGAGAAATCGACGAAAAAGACACCACTATGTTGATGTTAAGTGATGCCGAGCCACACATAAACATAAATAACAATTGTATACATTTCTTTACACGAATGAGAGCTTCTTAAACAAGATACAATTTAAATCTATCATTACCCGTTTTCAATTAATCAAACGCAACGACACTTAAAAGAACAAATTGTAGACTGCATCCAAAACGGCAACGTTTCATCTTGCAGTATCCCACTACGCAACTGCTTTGATCTTGTCACGTGACTGGCGCTTTCATTTGAATGTCGCTTTGCGCATATGATAAATTCGGTCTCTAAACATACAAAGTGTAGAAGGTTTGCCATCAAATGCATTAGAACGAGTGTCACAAAAAGTGCAATTTTATCTTCAAAGATTTAAGATCGTGATGGTTAAATGGACAGGGTGCCGGCCATTCGCAGCGCAATGCATTATTTGTATCTGGAGGTCAAAGGCTGGCGTCTTCTCTACGTATTCCATGGGTAACTCGAAGATATAGCGTCCATTAAAAAGACTTATACCGAATTCACTTTTTCTGTACTGCTTATGACCTTGACCCATAAATTTGTACATTACAGAGCCAAGAAGCTTCCCCCTCCTCCCTCTCTCTCTATTACCTGTCTCTGTCTCTCTCTCTCACGCACACACACACACACACACACACACACACACACACACACACACACACACACACACACACACACACACACACACACACACACACACACACACACACACACACAGAGTTAATATATTTTAGTAATACCCGTATAATGAGTTACTATTGAAAATTTCTCAATGTACAAATATATCTCTTTAAAACGAACTGATGATGCAGTTCATTTCCACATAACTAATATTACGCATGCGCGGATCCAGAAATTTTTGTCAGAGGGGGTCCAACCAAAAAAGGTAAATTTTTCTCTTAGACGAGTGGGGTCCAACCCCAAAAATGCCCAAATATTACCTTTTTTGGTAAAATTTTCGGATTCAAGGGGGGGGGGGGGGTTCAGACCCCCCTACCCACTCTGTATCCGCGCATGTTAAGATTTGTCATTTCTACAGAGCGAACATTGGAGATTTCATATCGGGATGGTTCGAAAGCTGTTTTGTGATTTGTTTAAATTGAACAAATGAAACAATTAATCCAAAAGGTTGATTGATTAATTGTTTTTTTTTTTTAAGTTATTCAATATTATTTCCTGTATATGGTGACAGCATCTGCTTGATGCATTGCATTGAAATTTATACCTATGCAACGGACCCATCCGAAGCAGTGAGGGATCTTTTACGTCCCATGCCCGGCAAACTCGGTTTTCGCTTTCTCCGAAAGACAGGGAGTCACACACGAGACCTCATGGTCAAAAGCCGAGCACCCCATCCACTAAGCCACGTCGGCTATACTCCAAATTTTTAAAACTAATTCTATTCTTCAGTATATAAAGTATAAATGTGAAGGGTGAGAGAAATAAAACAAGCTATAGTCCACACGTCAATCATCACCTATTGTTCCACCTGATTAATTGGGTTTTGCTTGTTTGTGTGTTTGTTATTGTTATGATGGTTATTTGGCCGGGATGGGGTGGGGGAGTGTTTGTTTAATTCTTGTTTTTTTTTTGTTTTGTTAGTGTGTTTCTCTCCCTCTCTCTCTCTCTCTCTCTCTTCTTTTGGGGGGAGTGTTTGTATTCTTGCTTTTTCCTACCTCACTTGAATATATATAATACAAAATATTGTCTGCTAGGAAAAACACGGTAGTGCACATATGGAATGAAACTTTCCATTTGCCATAATAGTGAAAAACTTCAAAATATAGTATCTTGTAAATGAAAGTCAGTGTTAGAGGAGATGGAAAATAGCACTCTAAAATTAAAGAAAAAATTACAAAATAATTTTTTCCAAAATTTTTGTTCTATAAAACGCGAAAATAACAATAGTTGCAAGCGGGGGAAATTGATGTAAAACGAAAATGCAGTAAATTAAAATTACACATTTATTTTAATAAATAATAATAATAAAAAGATAAAAAAGAATAAGAAAGGAAGAAAGAACGAAAGAAAGGAAAAACGAAAGGAAGTAAAAAGGAAAGGAAGAAAGAGAGAAGGAAAGAAAAAAAGAAAGAATAAATATAAAAATTAGTACAACTCAAGCTTAAGCACTCAATTTCATGTCATAAAACACTTGTCGAATTTTAACGCCGCCTTTTATATCTAAACTGTGCTCAGGTACTCAGACTTTGTTAAGATGTTTATTTAAGAGTAATCCGGTTAATGCTTGATTTCAGATCCTGAAGACAAACTTATATACATATGCAGGGGTTAAATCTAATGACACAGTGGAAAGGTGTAAAAGCTAGCCATGCTATGTGTCAAATCGGGACGCAGACGGTCGCCTCGGACATTAAATTCTTCCGCAGTAGTGGATAATATAAAATACGAGACGGAGAAATTTCGACCGTGGCGCCGCGAAATGCTTATCCTCGGGCTATTTATAATTTTCAACTTATGTCTGTATTGCTTGTACGGTGAGAAATTGGCGTCAATTGTGTGTGTGGTATATTACAAATCCAATATTAAAGATGTGAAGACGATAAAGTAAATTGATAAACAATTGTATATATCAACTCCCCCTTCCCCTTTTTCTTATTTATTACTTCCTTTCATGCCATATTAATGTATTAATTTTGTTAATGACGATGCTACTAAAATATTTGTTTACTTTAAAAAACTTCACATTAAAAGAGTGTAAAAGGGGTGCACTATAAATTTCAAATTTCCTAAATTCAAACCTTAAACTTTCATCTGCCAGAGTCGCCAAACACCTAATCCCTTTTATTCCCTAATTATGCCCCGCCCAGTGTACTTTTAGTACCTTTGCTGAGTACAGTGTTTTTCAATTTATGTGTTACAGTACTTCTTATTATACATGTATGTTGTATTTATTGTGCTACTGTGAAGAAAAAAAATAATAAAAAATAAAACCCCCTAAGAGCAAACACCCCTCCCCCCCAAAAACCCACCCCAACAAACAAACATATACAACAAAACAAATACCCCCCCCCCAAAAAAAAAAAAGAAAAGAAAGAAAGAGAGAGAGAAAAAAAAGTGGCTTTTCTAAATCCTGAAAGGATACCGGTATATTGAAACAGATTTTAATTTATTTTCATCAATTAACTTTTTTTTTTTGGGGGGGGGGGGGGGGGTTCAGTCATTTAGAAAAGAAAGATAACACTGGAAGCAAATTATATTTTTAAAAATGTGACACAGTGTACTGCCTGTACAGAGCTAATTTTTATACAATGTATTCATCGGATGAAGTTGTAATAGGCTCATTGAATTTTCTATCAAGTTCCCCTCCCCCTCCCTTTTTCTGGGCACATATTTATCCTATTGATATCCAAGGGACCCTTAGCTACGTAAATGTAAGGTCATTGTCAGAAAGGCGACCTTGGAAGTCAAGCCCTTACTGGAACATACACACCATTTTTTTTTCTCCGGCATATTTAGCCATGAAATGTTTTCTATTGCAGGTTTGAGTTTGCTTAAAATTTTGTGGTTTAGATTTGTCCAATTTCACACGACTAGCTACTTTAAGACACAGCTGTCCTATGACATATTTGTAATTTGGGAAATTAAAATATTCATAAATTACTACTATTATTTCCCCAATTAAAAATATGTCATAGGGCATAACCTTCGTGTTCCTATAACTTGACATCGATGACGTCAAAGAATGAAGATCGTAATATACGATTTGGTCTTCCTTCTAACAAGTTCGGGGGCAGGCATGGTGTAGTGGTTCAGCGCTTCGCTAGCGGCACCGACAATCCGGATTCAATTCTCGGGCTGCGCCACTATGTTTAAGAGGTTGGTTACCTCCTGCTTCCATGTCGCGATATAACTAAAAAAAAACTGTTGAAAGCGACGTAAAACACCAACCAACCAGCAGGTTTGTCAAAAAGTCACCAGAACATTATTGAAACATAGCTGAAATTTCTGTAAAGCAACAAATAACATAAAGGTTGTCTTAGTGCATTACCCAGCGATCCTGTCATTATTTTCACACTAGTTCCATGTGCCGTCAGAACGTGTCAACGTTAAAAACATTTCTTCTTAGAAAACCATAGGTTTTCAAGTGTACGCCTAATGCGTTTGCACCATCTGTGATATTTCAAAAGTCTATACACCCTGCGATGTTAAAATGACAGTTATGAAGCCATAAATGAGTTAAGAGAAGTTTCTTAATTTGTGCTGTACATTATGGAAGAATGTTCTTGTCATAATTCGTTAGTGTGGAATGAACATGTCGAACGCGACGTTTTATTACAACAGAGGCCTAACGCCAAATTGTCCAAGGTATGTTGATGATGTTGTTGACTTGAGTGTAGGTAATTTCTGTTCACTCCTACCGCCTTTAAATCTCAGAGAAATGCCATAATTAAAGAAGAAATGTGTCATTTTGGTAACTGACAACTCAATCATTCGTAATTGTTTGCTCTCTGTATAAGTGTTCATATGTTAACATAAACTTGCTAGACTATACATATTAAAACAAAACAACAAAACAAAACAAAACAACAAAAAAACCCACAAAAACAAAAAAAAAAAAAAAAAAAACAACAAAAACAAAAACACAAACAAACAAAAAAAAAAAATAAATAAGTAAAAACCGAATGAAAAGTATCAACGTTCGTACACTCTAGATATCCTAATATAACTTTATCTTGTCTGTTGTTCACACTGCCTTGCCATCGTTATGTAGCTCCTTCTATCCCAATGTTGTTCACACTGACTTGGCATTGCTAGATACAGTAGCTCTCTGTGTCTCTTTTGTTCACACTGTCTTAATATCGTTATATAGCTCTCTGTGTCTCCTTTGTTCACACTGTCTTGACATCATTATACAACTATCTCTCTATTTTGTTCACACTGTTTTAAGATAATTATATAGCTCTCTGTGTCTCTTTTTTCACACTGTCTTATATCGTTATATAACTATCTATGTCTCCTTTGTTCACACTGTCTTGACATCATTATACAACTCTCTCTGTCTCTTTTGTTTACACTGCCGTGACATCATTATACAACTCTGTCTGTTTTGTTCACACAGTCTCAAGATCATTATACAACTCTCTCTGTCTCTTTTGTTCATACTGTCTTGACATCATTATACAACTCTCTCTGTCTTTTTTGTTCACACTGCCTTGACATCATTATACAACTCTCTCTGTCTGTTTTGTTCACACAGTCTTAAGATCATTATATTGCTCTCTCTGTCTCTCTTGTCCACACTGTTTTAAGATGAGTATATAGCTCTCTGTTTGTCTGTTTTGTTCACACCGTCTTGCCATCTTTATAGAACTCTCTCTGTCTCTAATGTTAACACTGTCTTGGTAATCTTGTATTTTTGTCTTTTTTGTTCACACTGACTTGACATCCTAATATAACTTTATAATATCCATTTCATTTAATGTGATGACTTTAAATGCTTACATGATGACTCTCTCTCTCTCTCTCTCTCTCTCTCTCTCTCTCTCTCTCTCTCTCTCTCTCTCTCTCTTCAAACATAGTTGTGTTGTAGTTGTTCCGTGGTAGGTCATGCTTACAAACAGTACATGCCAAATTTCTTTTATTGTGCAGGGGTCAAAATAGTTGTCGTTTATACATGTATACTGATGATATTCTCCGATTGTTCTGATGAGGATGTGTACCTTTTATTAATCATAAAATCGCCCTGTCATTGATTGAACTCAGCGAACTTTTTCATTTATTCCGAGAAGATTTTCATGATGATGTTGTTGTAATTTTCTTATATTTACATCTTTCTACTTGTAGGAGAAATCGCTAAACAAATTTAAAATACAGAATCTAAAACTCATCATTCAATCCCGGAATTCTATTAATCCTCGACTCAGAATCACCCATCATCTCGTCTGCTGAAAGCTGTCGGCTGCCAGACGCTTAAATATCTTATACAACATGAGAATGTTTGAAACTTATCAAAACATTACCTCATACACAATCTATAATTAAATTATCAAAAAATCATAACAAGTTCCCAGCATGCACTTGGTAGGATGTCTCGCTCTCCTATCGCGATAACAAGAACACGCTGTTTAACCGCCTATATCCGAACGGAAGCAGACGACTACGAAAAACCCTCTCTTATGGTTCAAAGTGTTAAAAAGTTTGGTTTGCGGGAAGCCTCTGATCATTTCAGTGATCGTATGTCTGAAATTTAATTATTACACTTGAGGTTCTAACACTTTCTGCATCCTAAGACGCCTAAAAATTGATGAATGACTGATTAATCATATAAAATGGCGGGAAAAGATGGTAAATAACAGTTGTTAATATCGTCTGCTTCTTTTGACGCAGATTGCAGACCGATGATCTTTTGTGTAGTGAAGGACCGACCTTTTTCTGTTCCAAAATCAAAGAACTTGCACCGACCAAATAGCATGTACAGGCTTATAACTATTTTTTATCGCGGAGGTAAGGTAGACTCTTAGACGGTATCAATACGCAGTCGACCGGTGAAAGATTTATAGATTTTCCATAATTTTGTAATAATATCTATATGATTTTGGCTTCTTTTCCAATTTGATTTTTAGATATTGGTATAGTAACCACTTCTACATCATTCAAATCAAATGATGAGGTACTCGACTTTTGACCGAGAAGTCTAGGGTTCGAACGCACAGGTGGCCTGTCTTTCGGATGAGAAAGTAAACATCGAGGTCCCGTGCCACGGTAAACGTAATAGTTCTCACTGCTTTAGTTAGGACCGTTGCAAAAAATGTAAATTTCTACACAATGCATCGAACAAATGCTGTCAGCATATATGTGAAATAGTGTTGGAGTGAGCTAAAACATTGATTATTCAATAAATAAATCAATCAATCAATCAATCAATCAATCAATCAATCAATCACCATTCTAATGTTTAATGTCAACCAGTCATTGCTACTGCAACGAATGGTCTCTTGTATCTATGGGAGAAATATAATTTTAATCAATCTTTAAACAGTAAGTTAATGTTTGTTCAAACTATATTTTGTTTTAGAGTATACACATATATATAATGAATCTTGCATTTTAATATACTCTCATCCTGAAAGTGAATTTAATCAGTATTCTTCAGAAGACAGAACTCTCTATTTAAAGCCCCGGGGAATCGTTATTGCTTCGTACGATTTTTTTTTCATATCTTGATAAGGCATTTCCAAATAATTATATTAGATAAATGCAGAAAAGGTAAAAAAATTGCTGAAGTAGAAAAAGCTAGTCAATTTTTCAAATCATCTTTCATTTCATATCTGAATTAGTCTATGTTACAATGTATTACCTTTTTTACAAATGCTTTTGTAACCTTTCTCTAATATCTACTTTGTAAACACATTTCTATCCTTGAAATTTATATACTTGATTATCTCCTTTCCTCAATATCTGCTGGTATCATGTCTATCTAATTGTCTTTCCTCTAACTTGTCGCTTATTAATATTACAATTCTGAATGACGTCCCATCGGTAACAAAACTATATACTACTTTTTTGTTGTTCATGTGGCCGTTGATGTCCCTCTCCCAATTCAGCTTTGTCTTTGATAATGTTACCGTTTAATGTCTTATTTTACAATTTGATACAACCCCTCCAGTTATTGAAAATTATGATCATACATATAGACAGAGGTATGGTTTGTCTCTTCCATCCTTAGTACATGACCACCAGGGACGATAACTCTGGCATGATTTATGATTTTACATAATAATTACTACAGTTGGTTACCCGAGGATAAAGAGTACGGTATAAGCTGCACTTATAAGGGTGAACGAACACCGTCTGTACCCATGACTGGACGATATCATTCTCGACTAATCATATTTTCACTCCTTCATAGTCATTCTGGCTCCGAAAGATTTAAATGACGGGATCAATTCATGAATAACGAGCTCGGTGTCCAAACAATTACGTCCACTAACCGCATCACAGCTTTTCGAGTCCGCAGGCTAAGATTACTACTCCGCTAATAAGAGTGGTGGCGACTTTATAAGTCGTGGTAATTCTATTATCTGGCATCGGAGAAACACTTGGCAGACGATAGGCATCTATATGTATGGCATAACCAATAATTTGTTGTTCCTTTATATTTAATGACCAGTTTGATCAGGTCGTGTATTCATGAACATTGAGAGGGAACAACACCGTGTGTGTCACTTGACCGCCACAATCAAAGGCGGACCGAGGGTGTAAGACATATAAAACTGGTGTATTTTTTCATGATGGCGCGTATCAACACTTCATACACTATCACATCGTGAATAGATATTGATATTTAAGCTTGGTGATTATAAAGAAATAAAACATCAGTGATTTTGTTTAACTTTTGAAAATGTGAATATATTTAGAATATCTTCCCCGAGCAGAAATAAAACATAAGTTATCATTTTGTTAATATTCTTCTTAGACAAGCTCTCTTTGATAAAAAAGTAGAGCTGGATCAGAATAGCTTTTTATTATAACGACATTGACATGTAGTCGCCTATTGTATCTATGCCTCATAGCATTAGCATAAAACTCTATATATAATCACGTTCCATACATATGCTATTAACGAGAGAAGACAATGTTTTAATTGAAAACACGTTACATAATTGCTAAAAATACATACAGGAAGAATTTGATGTTTGGCACCGGTTTACGTTTATTATACTAATTACCACATAGAAAAATATATAGAAAAGTTATGCAAAAGTTATCAATAATTTTAAATAGTTTTCTTCTACATAAATCATACATTCGCAATGGCTTATCATTCAGTAATCATAAAATGCAATAATAAATAGTGAAAATAAGGGGGAAAAGATATCTGACTCAGCTGTATAGTAAAAGGTAAAAAATTCGCCAAGGCCATGCAAGGCAAACAAGAATAAGCACATGATAACAAGACATAAAAATTCTATTGCATTACAGTTGAGTCACTGTTATAGAACGGTTAATGGAAGTGACTATCGTCACTCAAATCCTGCGGTGAATCGGTTGGTGGGCCCATCTTTGAACTCACCTCATAAACAGTACAATCAAAGAACATACATTTTAAAATCTATAAATAATCCTCAAACCTTTAGCATCCCAACAGCGAAAAAGGATGTATACCGTTTCTCCTTCTTCCCGCGAACCATCAGGGATTGGAACAGACTTCCATCAGCAATGACATCAGCATGTTCCTTGGAGGACTACAGGACTGCAATGGGCAACATACCACCTGCCTACTTCAGCTTAGGATGAGGACAAAAGATTTTAACTTTTAACTGTATCATACTGCCCTGAGAGGCTTTTATCTTGACTGCCACATGAAGTATAACGCTCAACTTTTCAGTACACTTCGTATTGGAAGAAGAAGTACAGAACAAGGATCAAAAGGTTACTCAAGTAGAGAGAGAGCGTAAAAACATATATCAGCGTATAGTAAAATGGAATAAAATCCTAATATCGAAAATATAAAGAAGCATCAATCTGAGATATCAGTACTCTGTCAGCCTGAAGGCAAGCTAAGGTCCTGAATCTACTCTTATTGAAAAAAGGGTCATCAAAAGAAAATTGAAAATGGGGAAAAATTGGGTAAATGTAACATAACAAAACAGTGGTGCTAAGTCACCCTGGTATTATATATCCACTTGCAATATTGGATATCCATGGGCATCTGGTTAAAAGTGAGGCTATGTTCATGGGATGAGTAAACATCTCATGTTTAGCAGGCCAAAGCTGCACCTAGTACTTAAATATACCGACTATTTATAATCTTCTATACATTCTATGTAAACATTAATATAATGGTGGACTTTGGGACCATATAATGACATAACTAATGCAAGTGAACACATCCAGAAGAGTAATGCACGGTGACGGCAAACCATGAAATTAATGGATAGTGTATATATTTTATACAAACCACTTAGATATTAGATTTGTATAAATTAAGATTATTTTTGTGTGTGTAATGATTCCAAATCATAATGCGCAAGAATATAGTATCATAATTGGGAAACAGACTGCTCCTTGAAATTTCATATTAATAAGACCTTCATATTAATTGTATATTGTACTTTCTTGCTATATACAATGATAACTAATAATCATAGATATATTTGTAACTGACACTTCACTGATGAAATTTAGTTATGGGACACCAACTTGTCAAGATATTCAATACAGTTTGTTCATCGCTTCATTTAACAAACTTTCGTTATAATATTATAAAATTTTATCACATATATTTCTTCATGGTTAATTATACATCTATTTCAGCAATACACCTAAGAAATCACGAATTAAACAAATGTAAAACCGTTTGATTGTAATTGATTGTAAAATACAACATATGTAATTATGTTTAAATTCCTCGTTCATCTGAAAAGGTTTCGAACTCGTTGCCCTTGTATTTAAAACATGTACAATGTTGCCCCTTAAATCACACTGGTAGATTTCAACGATACTTAGTCGCTAAATTTGACAGTTATTTGATTTCTCGACTTTTTCTGACAAAAAACATCATCAAGGAATTTCGTCTGGCGCTATACTAAAAGCCGTATAATTATTTCAAATAACCCTGAAAAACATGTAAATTGATACCTTTTAATGCAATCTCGTAAGTGGTTAAATTCAGATCCAATCGTACGGTGTGTCCAGTGGCTGTTAGTTAAACTGCTTTTGATTGGCTAGATGGCGATCCTTTGGTAGACGTTATCATGGGAATGATACAGCGTCTTTGATTGGAAGGATAGAAGTGATTTAGTAAGAGATACATGTATTTTATGTAGATTTTACAGGAAAGTTAAGTCCAATGTTATTGTGAAATGCCGTATGAAAAGAAAAGAAGAGAATATAGGCTATACTACACGTCTTGAAATATTATTCCTTACAGAGAAGGGATTGTTTAGTTTTGGTACCAGTAGATCAAACCAATTCTCGAAATTCAGGCAAAGAAAAGAAAGAAGAAAAAACAGAGAGAGAGAGAGAGGAGCAAAATGTAAATATTTAAGAGTAATCACAGTAAAAGAAATGGATGACCTTGTACTTGATGACAGTGTCAAACATGGACAATAGTGTGAAAAATAAAACACGTAACTCTCACCAATCAATTTTTCGATATTCAATAAGCGGAGAATCACAGTGTCAATATGGGACGTTCCAAGACATAGCACAACAAAAGATAACAACAAACTGATACAAAAAGGTTTTTTTGTTTTGTTTTGGGTTTTTTTTGTTTTTTTTGTTTTTTTTTTTTTTTGTTTTTGGTTTTTTTTTTTTTTTGTTCTTTTTTTTTTTTTTTTTTGATGGGGGTGGGGTTTTTTGTTAGTTTTCTGGGGTTTTTTTTGGGGGGGGGTTTATTTATTTATTTATTTGTTTTTCAAATGTCCGCATTCATTACGATTTACTTTCGATTAAACTCATACAACTGAATCAATTCTCATCCTTCCTATCTTTTATTGAGTTTGAAGATAAAATCATGAAATACTTACCAGTAAACGAAAGCACAGTCTAGAACTTAATACAAAATTTGGAATAGGGGCAAACCTAGACCAATGAAAACTCCAGAGCTTTGGTTACGGGCTATGGGGATGTAAGCACCTTCTGCCGATCAGTTCTACTCGCCATGATGTCATAACGTCATGTGTGGGAGTTAAACCAATCTGATTAAAACCGTATCTTTATTCCGCTTCTCTATTTGTTCCATTGCATATACGCAATGGAACAATTACGCGGAATAAAGATATGGTTTTAATCAGATTGGAGTTAAACGGAAAAGTCACATAACATATTATAGGAAAGCAATGTAATAATTTGAAACATGTATATTTATATCTGTATTACTTACATTATTTGCAAATGTTATCAATGTTATATAGCAATTGAAATGTATTGTTTGTGTCATTTTGTATTGTTAAAACGGTAAAGACACAAAATAACATTTCGGGAAATATAATTTTTTTATGTATTAGAAAAATGCTTTTTTATAAATCTATATAAAACATTATAGTCTCTGTATTCCTATTGAATAAACTACATTCATATAGTTGCCATGTATAATTATTTGCAGTTGAGTAGAACTTATACTAAACTAACATGTGCATAGGATAATGTGATATGGCGTTGATGAAAATTTCTTAAAAAGCTACTATTACTGTCATTTATGTACCTATTCACATTTATAGCTAATATTGTCCAGAAAGATTCAATTAAATTTTAATCGAACACAATTTTTTCTACAATTCGAAACATATTATCAATATTTGAAAACAAAGATACGTGTCCCATACATCAACCTCTCAACATTTACTGATATATTGACGCAAAGTATCGAGTTCTTTTATATCTAGGTATTGAAAATTCATATTTTAATTTATATGCACTGCAAATATGGAGTCCAAACAATGTGCATAATAAACTACGTTGTGTTTTACGTAATGTCGCGATACATTGATCATCCGATTACAATTTGCACATTGCAAAATTTGGGTGGAAGTGCAAATAGGAAATCCCGGGAGAACCAAACACAGGATAAAGTTCCATTGGGTAGAATTATTCTCTTCGGATCAGTAACATACTCTATGAAGTCATTAAATTCCCCATGGAAGTCAGGCTAGGAGCTATGGCATTGTTTCCCGCCAAGGAACTCTAATCAATGTACGACATTAGAAATTCATGGACCTCTTAACTCAGAGGTGAGATTGGGTGCGTGGGAGAAAAATGGTTTTCTGTCAGAGGTCAGATGAGGTGCACGGGTGGAGTAGGATATTCTGTCAGAGGCGGGATGAGGTGTCTGGGAGGAGTAAGTGTCTCTTGTCAGAGGCGAGATGAGGTGTCTGGGAGAAGTAAGTGTCTCTTGTCAGAGGCGAGATGAGGTGTCTGGGAGGAGTAAGTGTCTCTTGTCAGAGGCAAGATGACATGTCTGGGAGGAGCAAGTGTCTCTTGTCAGAGGCGAGATGAGGTGTCTGGGAGAAGTAAGTGTCTCTTGTCAGAGGCGAGATGAGGTGTCTGGGAGGAGTAAGTGTCTCTTGTCAGAGGCGAGATGGGGTGTCTGGGAGGAGTAAGTGTCTCTTGTCAGAGGCGAGATGAGGTGTCTGGGAGGAGGAAGTGTCTCTTGTCAGAGGCGAGATGAGGTGTCTGGGAGGAGGAAGTGTCTCTTGTCAGAGGCGAGATGAGGTGTCTGGGAGGAGGAAGTGTCTCTTGTCAGAGGCGAGATGAGGTGTCTGGGAGGAGTAAGTGTCTCTTGTCAGAGGCGAGATGCGGTGTCTGGGAGGAGGAAGTGTCTCTTGTCAGAGGTGAGATGAGGTGTCTGGGAGGAGCAAGTGTCTCTTGTCAGAGGCAAGATGGGGTGTCTGGGAGGAGTAAGTGTCTCTTGTCAGAGGCGAGATGAGGTGTCTGGGAGAAGTAAGTGTCTCTTGTCAGAGGCGAGATGAGGTGTCTGGGAGGAGTAAGTGTCTCTTGTCAGAGGCGAGATGCGGTGTCTGGGAGGAGTAAGTGTCTCTTGTCAGAGGCGAGATGAGGTGTCTGGGAGGAGTAAGTGTCTCTTGTCAGAGGCGAGATGGGGTGTCTGGGAGAAGTTAGTGTCTCTTGTCAGAGGCGAGATGAGGTGTCTGGGAGAAGTAAGTGTCTCTTGTCAGAGGCGAGATGAAGTGTCTGGGAGGAGTCAGTGTCTCTTGTCAGAGGCGAGATGGGGTGTCTGGGAGGAGTAAGTGTCTCTTGTCAGAGGCGAGATGGGGTGTCTCGGAGAAGTAAGTGTCTCTTGTCAGAGGTGAGATGGGTTGCCTGGGAGGAGTATACATCTCCTGAGATGTGAGATGAGGTGTCCAGGAGGAGTAAGCCTCACCTCAGATATGAGATGAAATGTCCTAGAGGAGTGAGTGTCTTATCAGGAGCAAGACGAGGTGCCCGGATGAAGTGTCTCATCAGAGGTGAGGTGCCCCTGGAGGAGCGTGAATCTCCTGTGTGACAAGCCATACCCGTCATGAATGCTGAATTTATAAAGATCAAATACAAAAAGTACTTTAGATAACATCTACAGAAAACGACCGAAGTGGTAAGTTACAAACCAGAACAAACCTATGATGAATTATTTGCAAATGGTGTTATTAAGTGTAAAATACTTACTAATGTAGATAAAACGCATTATTAAAATGCATTATGATAAACATTACAAATATAATGGACAACATATCAATTCAAAAACCTATCAATTCGTTCTGCAGTACTCTGGATTGCATTTAACACTGCCACTATGCACGAGCCGATGTCATACATAGGCAAAAGTTTTAAGCAACCCCTGCAACCCCCTTTCAGTCGAAAAATTTTACAAAAGGTCATTTTCGACCAATTTTAAGGCTGCAAATCCCCTCCCCTTTTCCGGACCGAATAGTGCAAAACCATTAGTCATCGGAGGCTGCAAAAACCCCCCTCCCTTTTTTTCAAAAATTTGTAAATCCGCCTATGAACATATATTTTTCAGTCACATGGCGCGCAGATGGAAACATTGACTTATACAGTATTATTTATTACTTTGTCCAAGGGTTCCATAGCATTTATATTAAGGAATTTATTTAGATAATAATATACATATACAAAAGGTATACTACTTATGTAAGATGTTAAATTACGACTCCGAAATAAATAACCAAAATAAAAATCATATTTCATAATTATATAACCGAAATGTATTAGAATTTACTCTGACTATTAGGAGAATTTCCAATGTTTGACAACAATATTGAAAAACTGGTAAATAGATAATAACTACTTTGTACTTAGTTTTACGCATGTGGCGGATTAAATTCCCACGGCTGCAGATAGTAAATTTCAAAACGTACAGACAAAATTTGAAAAAAAAAATAAACAGAAGTACATATTTTTATTTGTTGATAAGCTCATTGATCAATTGCTTGTGAGCTAAGGTAAGGTAAGAATAGAGAAATTATACGCTGCATTTGAGTTTGAACATATCTTGACTTCTGTCTATTCTCTTCTATTTTGTAAAGGAAATGTGACTCGGGGTGTTTGACAAATACCGCCATAGAATGTATGGCCAAAGCTAAAAGTACAATAAGGAGATAAAAAGCATAGCGAAATATGAAAAGTACATGTATTTTTGTGCCTCTATGTATGTATAGTAAGACTATAGACTAGACTACTTGATAGATATTGATTTTATCACAACATGGGCTGCCGTTTTCTCCTTCCAAGAGAAATGTACTTACCTTTTGGTATTCCAAATTCTGAAATTTCTTCATATTCTCTCCGTTTTTATGTATATGTATATCGTGGCAACATTATCATGTGCAGTCCCAACATGCTATAAATAGAATAATTCTTTTTGTGACCGTGCAAGTAAAAGATATAATCAAATTGGCACATACGACAATATTGACTACATGGCTACAATTTATCAAATTGTTTATGCTAACTTTTATTCTTATTTATCTTAAAGAACAGTCTTTCGATTTAATTATATTTTAGCAATATAATTAATCCAAGACTAAATAAAATCTAAACAAGTTTCGGAACTCAGAGTTATATTAACGTTTTAAACTAATGACAAAGCTTCTCCTGTTACAAAAATACAGATCATATGAATCCAAAATGATGATAGTATTTTATAACACTAAATGGTAATTGGTTGATTGATAAAACGACTCACTGACTGAAGTTGATTATATTTTTAGCGTTATTTTTAAACATTTCATCGCATTGAAACTCAGACAACAGACATTTTTTCATGAACAAGACCACGAATATCAGAAAAAGAGGAGGGGAGGGATGGAGAGGCGACCTACTACGGTAACGAAAAAAAAGGAATGAAGTCATCTGATTCAGTTGTATGGGAAAGAATCAGAACGAACATGCATATAATGAAAGAATAAGCACACGAGTATACACAAAATGATGCAGTTGTGTTGCCGACCAAAGACGGTGAATTGAAAACAGAAAATGTCACTAAATTGGTGTAGTTATAATTCGACAACAAAAGCAATATTATTAGAAAATAACATTTGACATCTTGTGGGTAATACTGATACCAATCATGAAATATCACGCTCAACTTTTGAGTACACTTCGTATTGGAAGAAGAAATTGCAGTGCACAAAAGATATGGAAGGTGATGAAGGTGTTGGGATGTACAAAAGCACACTGCTAGAGTCGCCTATGACTCTATTGTTTTTTAACACTACTTTTACACAACATTTAGGAGCAAATTACCAGAACATCTGGAATCAGACCGGATTATCCCCAGACTAATATAATACAATTGTCGTACACGCCACCATGGTAGATAAAAAGATACAGAAATTACCATCAGTTTATCACACTTTCCTAAAAAATTATCGCCTAACAGAATGACATCATCAAAAAGATGTAAATATCGTTTTTCATTATTACGTCCAATTTTGCTTATCACAAAAGCCATCGTGGAATATTGAAGCGGCAAATTTTGTTAGAGCGGGAAAATTTGTATTAGATTTAGCGCCTGTGCGCAGCTCTCTTTGATAAATGAGCAATTAAAACATATTGGATGGTACAGTAACGAGATTCCCGATGGATTCGGAATACGGTATTACTTGTTTATCTAGATAAAATGCAAAGTGGGAAATAGGACTTGTTTTATCTACATATGTACGGGTCGAATCCAGGGTTTTCATCCAAATAGAGTAGTTCCGGATGGGCAGAATCGGTAAAGGCTCTAAATCATATTTGCTCTCCGAATCCCAATGAGGTCAGTCGAGTCGAGTGTCGAGTTCGAATCGTTCTACAGTCTTCGTCATTTTTGAGTGTTGAAACTTGAAATATATCAGATTGCAATATAGATAATGTATGTGTCCTAATCAACTACCATTGATATGTTTTAACCTAACAGAGCAAAATGAAAAATTTTCCCATATGTTTGAGTCATAAATGTATTATTAACGTATTAACACCCCTCCCCCCAACCCCCCCCCCCAAAAAAAAAAACCCAAAACAAAACAAACCCCCCCCAAAAAAAAACCCAAAACAAACAAACAAACAAACAAAAACAAAATAAAACCAAACAAACAAAAACAAACGAAAAAAAATTAATAAAACAATACACAAACAACCCCCCACCCCCCAAATTCTGACCCCACCCCCCCCAAATAAAAACAAAACATAAAACCTTCTAATTAAAAATAATTGGAGAATAAGTACATATCTATTTAATCTGCTATTTATTTATTTACATAATTTCAATATCTATTATTATTTTTTATTCATTCCATTTTTAAGTGATTTTAATTTGATATGATTAATTATCTATTCTTTCATTCATTCATTCATTCATTCATTCATTTATTCATTACTTTTGGAGAGGTGAAGGTCTTTACATTTAAAAATTCAAACGGTCGGAGGAAAAGAATTAGGGTTTGTCGAGCTAAAACTCTTAGGCAATTCGAAATGTTATAGATCTAAAATATGTATTTGTTAACTATTTGAAACAAAAGATGACGGCGGATAGATAAATCCGGGAACACATCAAAATTACAGAGATTTATTGATACATGTGTTAACCCATCACATTCACAATACAATGTACTGGAACAAAAAGTATGACATCAAAGAAATGAATTAAAATTTGCATATCTAGCATATATATATAGTTCCCTTATACATGACAAATAGAAAATTTACATTTGAGATGCAAAAAATATATATAATATTTCTAATATTATTGAAAAAAGAACACGATTCTTGCACAAATTGACGCATTTTATTCAAAAATGATAACTAAAATTACATAAAATTATATAAAATTACATACATGTATATAACATTGTTTCTGATGACGTCAAATTGAATTTTATCTTTATCTGATATGACGTTAACATTTTGTGCGTATCCATGCATTCCGCCATTTTGTTTCAGTAATCGTTTATAATATACCCCATTATCTAATTTCGTTTTCAGAAAAAAACCCTCACGTGACGTGTATATTCATTGATATTCACATAACAGACAAACACATATTAAAAATGAGTACAAATTGTATTTGAAGTCTACCAGCAACGATAAATACTGGTCATGTCCAATATTTTTGTGTAGTGAGAATGCCATGTAAGTGTTCTATCACTTCAGTAGATTTGTTCCTACCACCCACAGTTGGGGTTTTTTTTTTTACCGTTTCACTAGTTAACTGCATGAAATGTATTGTATATATGTATATATATCACATTCATTTCTTAACCAAGTAATCATCAAAGTTCTGTGATGCTATGTTTTAATATTCTAATTAAAATGGGGTGGGATGGTAAATACAAAAGACACCACATTAGAACATGATGTCATGTTTAAATTTCTTTAGTTTACCAACTTCTTCTCGCCCCTCCCCCAAATCCCCTTAATTGCAAGTAAATTCAAAATTTAAAACATAACAGTTCCAACTTTCGAACTTTCTAATCACTAATTTACTAAATACCTAGCTTTAGAGCAACAACAACACATGAGCTTAAAAAGAATGTAAAATTGCAAAAAAAAAATTAAATTGCATTTCGAACACTCTTAGAATCAATGATAACTGGACAGAAGGACATTGCTACAGATTCATGATCAGACACTGGTGGCTTTGTCGCTCTAGCTACATTCAACCCTCGCGTTTGCAATTTTTAGTATTTCAAAATTCAGACACTCAAACACAGCAGTTCCAATCTTTAAACTTTTCAATCACTCATTTTCTAAGTACTTAGGTATTGACAAACAACACTGAAGTTAAAATAATGGAAAGTTGCTATGAAAAAATAAAATTGCATTAGAATCAATGATAGCTGGAAAGATAGACATTGCTATAGACTCATGACTAGGCACTAGTGGCTTTGTTGCTCTAGCTGCATTTATAGGAGTGTCCCTCGCATTTGGAATTTGGTCATATTTCAAAATTCAAACACTCAAGTTTGCACTTGTTCTATTGCATTCACCTTAATTATGGGTATCGTGTACCCTTAAAATGTCAGTGTATTAGGCAAATGTATAAAGGTTATCGGACAACTTTTGGAGAATTTCACCGATATCTATATATCAAAAGACACTATCAGACCGGTGACAAATTTGTGTCGTTGTCCCGATCCTCCACCTGCGATTGGCCGATATTCGGCCGAAATGTAAGACATTATTCGACCATGTGCTGGAAACATCGATCGAGCACTGGTAGATGTCAACGTTAATCCAATACACCAATCCGAATCCGCCAGGAAACTTTACGATATCGCAAGGAGCCTAACGGACTCTCTCCGAGTATCTGTATCTCGAGGCACACATAAATCCAGTGTAGTCCAGAGGACGAGGTGTTCGGCTTCTCACCGAAAAGTCCGGAGTTGGAATCGCGCAGTGGACACACTGGTCTTCTGTCTTCTGGATGAGGCAGCGGGAACCCCGTGTCAAAGATCTCTATTGAATTTATGTTTGCTGACTTCATAGTCAACTTTTCCATAGAAATTCCGTTTACTGAAATTTTGGAATGTGCTTAATGCATAGAACAAAATAGCTACATGTTTAAATGAACGCATGTTGGTGTTCTACTGTTACCCATTCGGTTACACAAACGTCATCCGACCAAGATTCGTGCGGTGTTAGACTGTTTATGTGCCAATGAGTGGACAGTAGCCATAGGAATGCAGTCTCTAGAAAATGAAAAATAAATAAATGAATAAATAAATCGATTTTACCTTTATTTTCTTGAATTTCTGCCTTTTACTGCAATGCAAACATTGGCTTTGCCAATAGAATATACCATTATAGATAAGATGATTTAAAATACTTAATCCTATTCGAATAACGACACAGAGTTGAATAAAAAGAAATCATACCAATCGATTTACAGTAAAAAAATATATAAAAACCTAAAATGTTAGACAAACAATACAAATAAATACTTCCTCAATTTGTTTTGATGTTAAACACACGTCTGAAGGGAATTACAAAACTGTAGGTTTAAAATGAACTAATGCTTTCTGATTCGCATTAAATTGCCTATAATTTGACGCTATCTCCCCGTGCGTCTACGGACGCAATGGGAGAGGGGCGCGCGCCAACTTTCGCTCATGTTTCGCTACGTTTAAATCCGACCTTTGAAGATTTCATCAAATTGGTTAATATAACACCAAGAGACGTCATGATATGGTTTGGAATTATTTTCTATCGAATTAAGTGTTATATATTATAATTCTGCATTTTAGGCTATAAAATGTTTTCATATCGTCAGTTTCGGCGCGAGAGCTGGCGATCGTCTGCTATTTCCCGCCGGAATTGAAAACATGGCCTGAAGTGATGTCCGCTAAAGTGCGTAAATGCATTTTATTGAATTTAGTGGGAAGATGATATATGTGAATGCAATATTATGTTCGCAGCTATATAGAATGCCTAAAATTGTATTTCTTTCATAATCGATCCAAATCTGAATGAGAAATATCCATCACAGAATAATCATCCTTCCTCCTACCGAGAGAAATAATCGTCAGAATTTAAGCTGTGATCATAACATTATTGTCCTTATCATTTCCATCATCATCATCATCATCATCATCATCATCATTATCATCATCGTCGTCGTCGTCGTCGTCGTTGTCTTCTTCGTCGTCGTCGCCATCATCATCGGCATCATGATTATCATCATTACCACCATCACCACCACCAGCACCATCAACATCATCATCGTTGTAGTCGCCTATCGTCATTATCATTATTTGCATCATCATCATCATCATCATCATCATCATCATCATCATCATCATCATCATCATCGTCGTCGTCGTCGTTGTCTCCGTCGTTGTCGTCGTCGTCGTCGTCGCTATCATCATCGTCGGCATCATGATTATCATCATTACCATCCCCCCACCCTCAACCAGCAGCAGCACCACCACCTCCTCAACCACCACCACCACCACCATCAACATCATCATCATCATCGTCGTCGCCTATCGTCATTATCATTATTTGCATCATTATCATCAACATCATTATCATCATAACTTATCGTTCTCTCTTAATATCGCCCTCGTTGCTTACATCATATAGGCAAAATAGAATATATAAACAAATTAGTAAAAAAAAAATGCCAGTCCAAAATATTTGACAAAAATTCAATTCATTCTAACATTGGGATTGGCCAAATTACTAAGAACTCTAAAAATTGAAAAAATCCTTTATCATGATCTGCAATGTATGTTGCATAAGTGAATAAAACTATGTTAAGTAAGAAGTAAAAAGGTAAAGTTACTTTTGATAGAGAGTCAGTTTGAACGACGATAAAAATAGTCTCGTGCTTCAGCGTTTCCTTTTTGTGTTTATATAAAAAGAACTGAAGTATTTATAAGAATCCCTCCTTGTTTTAATGTACTCACTATAAATTTAAAAATACCATTTTACGCATTGTTCATTACAATGCGAATTAGGTCAATGTTCCCCTCTAAACCTATGGCAGTTTCGCACACGACTGGTCAACAACTTGGTTCCGTTTGTTTTAGAAAAAATCTCAGAAATCATGACATTCTAAAGGAAATTCATTGCACTCGGAAGGAACAATAACAAATATAAATAGTGAAAAAGTAACAAATCTCCATTAGAGCCAATTTTCAAAAGGCTCACACTCCTGCCTTCAGTTTAACAAAGACATAACTTTCGCATCGATGACTTCATTGGGAATGTGTTTTAAAATATTTAACGCTTGCGTTAAAGCATGCCCATTTACTCAAGAAAGTAGAGAGGCTAATTACACGTGGTGAATTATCTAACGCTGAACGGAAAGACCGCTTTTATCGGGTTTGTTTACGAAACGGAAAATAATACGAATCTACGGCTGGTAATTGTCACCGAACTTCCGGTTCTTGACGTAACTTATGCCTACAATTTTTTCGATCGATAGTTTACACTCCCTTGCGTGATTGGAATGATGCATGATTAATAAAATTTACTTAATTTATTTATTTATTTATCTATTTATTATTATTGTTGTTGTTATTTTTATTATTTACATGTACTTCATTTAAGAAAAAAGGTATTTCCCAAGTATCCAGAAATGTTGTTGAGAGGGGGTTCATTCAGGTTTTGTGCGTAAAATTACTAATTTCACATCCCAAAAATAACAAGGAAATTCATACTTGCCAGCCCCCCCCCCCCGACCCCCGGGTCCACTCATCTGGATTTGCGCACAAGTAATACCCAAATTACGAGCTAGCAAACTATTTCAGTGCCATAAACCAGACTGAAAATTGCTCATATGATAAAGAGGGGATAAATAAAACCCCAATCGATGGTTCAGCCACTGCCATGGACATTGGACCTCGTAGATGATTCGTCGCTATCATACGATTATCATTTCACATGCTGTCGACAGATCGTGTACTGACTAATAATATTAGTCAGAGGAAAGATGAGTCTCCAAATGACAATAAATTGCAAACATATAATATGAAGGTGTGTTGTGAAAACCTGATGCCCCCGGACGGCAGATAAGTCAAATATTATTTTCATTATTTTTTTAACCACAGACACACAAACAGTAAGAGAGAGAGAGAGAGAGAGAGAGAGAGAGAGAGAGAGAGAGAGAGAGAGAGAGAGAGAGAGAGAGAGAGATTGTCTTGTTTGCTTTTAGACCAAGGGATTCACATTTCTTTAACTCCTTATCCCCTCATCTCACTGATATGTTCTTAGTTTTTCAATAGGACAAACTATCCAACATCAGCTAATAAGATGGTTATGTGTTGCTAGCTTACATTCCGTGATGAAGTTCTACTAAGTAGTATAATTTTAAGAAATTTGTAAAGCTACTCCTTTTATAGGATTTTTATAAACATGATAAAAGAGGCAAATGATTTTAAAAAGTACAAAATTACATAGAAACCAGGAAATGTCGTGTAGTAAACTGAAATCCAAGGGAACATTCATGTTTGTATTTATTCTATCATATCACTCTAAAACTAATCAGTACCTCCTTCGTGCATAGCTCTCTGTCCCTAGACTCATTCCATGGCTTACTTTTTCGGTCACTTTGGTTTTAACTCTGCTCTTCAAATATTTAGATATTATTAGAATTGTAATCGTGTAGACATAAGCATCACTGAAAAGACATAAGTTGTCGAAATGCGCATCTAGTGCAGAAAATTATAACGAACAAGTATTCTAATATTTATCGTATCCTTATCGTATAGGAGAAAATCTTACTTCCACCAGAAATATAGCTCAGTGTACAAGTTTGTCAATGAACGATTGAAGAAGAAAGTATTTCAATCCTGGCTAATAGAAAGATAGACATATCCTTACATACAATAGATGCAATTATGCTGAAATCCGAGAACTAATCAAATTCAACATACCATAACTATACAACAAAAAATCTGCTAAGCATTTTGACTCGTACAATGATAATCAATAAACGATTAGCATTCAAACGATTATGCAATTAGAAACTCAAGATAAGTTAGCATCTTTTGCCGGCTACTCAAGCCAGCCATAAAAGATTATACGTTAAAATTCTCGACATCACAGAAAAGGATAAACTTGTTCTGTATTGACCACATTTTAGAACTATGTTCGCCTATACATGTTCTGAGTTCTGTTCCTAGAATCCATCATAGACTGACCTGAATCTGATCATGGTGTTATTATCAAATTCATCAGAATATTGTTCTTTGATCCGTTCATCATTTAATTCTATCGAATTACTTATCCTCGTGGATTTTCTATAAATAATAATGATTTATTTACTACGCACTTGAACTATAATTAGAAAATAAAGAAACACACCCATACACACACATGTACAAGTAGATTGTGGATGCAGTAAACAGACAAGCGATGCTTACTTCTATAGGTATCGCCTATATATCGAGGTATTACCACCCCTGTTTTCAGTACACCGTCGGTAGACAAGAAATATTCTTTTGAACCTGCTTTAACCACCACCTGTATTTAGCAATCACCTATCGTTAACAACCATCTTTCTCTGCATCTAACTACCACTGATCAATGGCAAACCAACCTGTATTAGGAGACTGCCTGTATTAAGTGTCCAATTTTCAAACTTTCTTTTCGTGGGCGCTTAGAACAAGATTGACTGTACTCTAGATCTTTTGTAAAGTTGATTAAAGATAAGAATTATTTCCCTCCTGCAATGTTCTGACCGCAGGTGGTTTTTTCCCTTTAGTTCAACGTTTGATCATTTTGGTAATGAGTTTGCTGCATATTTTCTTGACTTCCATTCCTTCAACCTTGAGCATCGCTGAAAAGAAATTATTTGCGGAGAAATTCTTAAAAATTACAACATTAATATTAGGTATGTATGTCCTTCCAGTAGAAAATTAGATATTGACTTTGATTCTATCTACATTAAAAATGGAAATCTGAGCAAATTCTTTCTGGACAAATACTTGTATTGCGGGATTTCTGAACAAGTAGATGTTTAGTTTTTCAATCACTTTCAGGATGTATGATAGAAAGTATATCATACTTTAAGTCTGTGACATACTCTACATTTTACATTAGAGGTGGAGTGAACATGCAGGAGATGCCAACTAAGAAATTTATGTGGATACTGTTTTATTAAAGATTTATAGATTATATTTATTATAGGATTAAACTTAATTTGATTCACAAATAAAGATTAGACCTATTAGAAAAGGTATCACCACAGTCATTATAGATATCTTTTTCATTTACATGAATTTATACTCACTGTTAAGGCAATATGAGAATTCTCTTAAAGAGTTTGTTTTACGTGTTTCTTTCATCTTATTTACTATTCAATATTTCCAATGAAATTAAAATATTGAAGTATCCCCTAACATTCATTTTAAGTGATTAAATTCCCATTTCTCATAACATTGGACTCAATCACATGCATACGTAGTTTTTGGATGCTATATATATTCAATGCTAGATATGTCAAATCCTTTTTCGTTTTCCTTCCTTTTGTCAAAACAAATATATTCAACAGTGTCACTTCAGTTGTATTTCACATTTAGATTATTTTTCAGTCTAAATTTACATGTACACATGTACATGTACATTTACAAGATAAAAATGTTTACATTTGAAGTTTTATTTTTTCATTGATAGATTCTCTAATGTAATTTTTATATGTGATGCAAAGTTCAGGAAATTTAAAACGAAATCATTCGTTCTGCATTACTTTAAATGTACGTCCTTTGATTGTTCTGCTGTTACGGTGAGTGGGAAGGTAAACCGGTTAACCACACCATTTGTTTGGTTTTTGTCAAAATAAATGACCGTCCTAAGTCGGTATCGTAATTGCACTACAATCAAATTTTTTTTGTAATGTGTTATATGTGCTAGTATATTATTTATATTCATGTATTGTATAGCTCCATGGTGACTTCTGCCACATAACTGAGCCGGTAACTCCTCTTTTTTCTTTGTCATCCACAACAACATTCTGCTGTAGGAACTCATGATCTTCTGGGAATTAGAGGTGACTCAGAATGTGTATGCATGACACCATCTAAATAGTAAAACTAATCTTGAAAACGGTGGGCATAAGAAATCAACAAAACGGGCATACAAATAGAAGAAATGATAAGAAGACTGAAGGAAGTGTGAATTAAATAGTAGCAAGAAATATCAATGTTCACAAATTTTTGGCCACTGCGCCTTTATCAGGAGGAAACAAAAACTAGCAAGATTTTTTCTTTTTCTTTCCTTCTTTCTTTCGTTGTTTCTTTCTTTTTGTTTCCATTTGATGAACGCCAGGTAGGCGAAACTTTGTAGACATTGATTGTTTCTCGTGTATTAAAATACAAAAAGAAAACAAGTCATAATGCAACTCCTACTGAAGAAGCATATGTTCACCTTCATATGGAGTAAGATCAGGTGACCGGGGAAATAAAGCATGTCCCACTTGCCACTAATAAGATTGTCTAGCTAATCGCTCTCGACATGCCCTAAGCATATAGACTACAAAAATACTAAATTACAAAAATAAATAAACAACCCCCCCCCCAAAAAAAATATATATATAAATGAAAAATAAGGGAAAAACCCAAACACATTCAATAACAAACGAATGAAACCCAAATTCAAAACAAACAAACCCCCCCCCCCAAAAAAAAAAATACAAACAAACAAAAAAGAAAGGAAAAACAACAACAACAACACCCCTAAAACAAAAAACAAACATTCTACTGCAACATCGCAAATATGATATATATCATTAGTCGATTTGACAGCCCTATGTCTCTAATGGCCGACCTAGAAATGTTCTTTCCTATGAAGTTTTCTTTATGATTCTTGTAAAGGGGTCATTTTATAACAATTTTAGCTTGGTTGCCACTCTGGCAACCTTGGGCAACTTTTTTTATAGGCAAAATTCCAAGATGGCCGCCAAAACGCTTCCTGTATTTCGATAATGTTCTCTTTATCATAAACATGAAGTGTGATACATCATATCAGAGTTTTAGAGGTCAAGAAATCCATTTCGATGGGTATTTCATCATTTTAAGGTCATCCAGTCGTGAACTGGGCAATATTTTTATGCACAAAATTCCAAAATGCCGCAAAATCACTTCCTGCAATTTGATACTTTTCTTTTTTTATCAAAAAGGGAAGTGTGACACATAATGGCATGGTATTTAGGTACCATTTAGTCCGTTTCTGATGTTACTTTTTAAATTTGATATCATCGAGGCTTAATATTGAAGATGTAAACAACAGTTTACTGCCAGGAAATGTCAAAAATTCACATTGAAATATTCCAGGACAAAGTTTCGGAAATTTAATATCTTGCTTTTTTGAGCATCAAATATAAGAACGTAATCAAAACATGGAAATCAATACTATTTACACCCATTCATTAACATGCAAATCAATACTATTTACACCCATTCATCTACATTCAAAGCATCAGGAACTTCTTCTTCTTCTTCATTGACAGTCTCTTCTTGAGTTGTCAAAGCCTGTACTTCATTCTCCTCATCAGGTATAACTTGATGTGTGGTATGAGGATTGAAGCAAATCGCCCCCACCGGCGGCACAGTTGCAGTAGCTAGGTGCAGGACAGTTTTGTCTTTATGGCAGCTGCACGTCTCCTTGCCGCACTTTTATCTTGAGCTTTGCATTGGCATCGGATAACCTCTGTTAACTCTGGTGGTTGCTGGAATTCCTCATCGATGACAGGCACTGGAAGTCCGTCCTCAAATTTCCATCCGAAGTTGGTAATGTCACTCGTCTCAACATGGTGGAACATGCTGATTTGCAGCTTTCCAAAGCATAACCTGTACAAATGGGGCTCTCAGTGCGTGTTGTTTTGAAATTTGCTGATGTAGTGGGGGTAAAGAGGATACCTTGGGTTGCGCTTTTTTCAATTTAAAAGAGGTTAAAGCGGGCTGCTTCCAGTGACTGAGCACGAGCTGGGCCATAGAGAGCGAGAATGTATGTTGTAGCAGCAGCTACTACCTCTTCATTTGTGGATTTTGTCTCTCCTAAAACCTCTTGCAGGCTCGGGGAACGTACCCATTTTGCATGTTTTTTCAAGGCACTTATTTTCCCTTTACCGAAAGGAAATGACGTTGTATCACATCCGCTGAGAGCATGCATCCCAAGAAGTTCAAGGCATTTACCCCAAGAGATAAACATGTAGCTCCGATATCGAGAATGGTTCCATCCCATCTCTCCATTTGAACTTTGCATCGTCAAGTGACTCAAGGTGCACCCAGTACACCAACAGCACAAAAACATCTGTGTCAGCATTGCTCAAAACTCTGACAACTTTGTGACCTTTATTTTAGCAGCATCAAGCACGTATGAAACCATGGTGATGTTTGCCTCGTCATGACCAAAGACATAATCGTCGGAGGAATTCTGTAGTCGTACCGTCTCCGAAATCAAAGGTCAAAGGACACTTCCAAGCTGCCGTTTGTTGAGTTTGTTTTTCATAATTGCATCACGCTTTGGAAGTTTGCTGCTGAAAGAAAGTTTCATAGTTGATGACAACTTCATCTGCTCTACGTTTTCGTTCGTGATCTTTTGCCGAGATGTTTTCATATTATCAAAGACGATGACTTTCTTCGATTTCATTGGGATAATGATTGAGACGTTCTTTGATAGACTCTACGAGATCCGAGGGCTTTCCTCCAAAAGGCCAGACAATATGATAGAACAACTGGGAAACATCTACTATGACCATATCTGGATTATCTGGGTTCATTTCAAGAACACCCAGTCGTTTTACAAGTACGGACTTTTTTACCATTATCAAACAGCTATACTCAACTATGAGAGCAGGTGGAACTGCACATAGCTCGTAAGAAAAATAAGGGGACCAAGCTCAAGTTGTCTCTGTTGGCCAATCAACAAGAGCCTAAGGAATATTGTTTCAAGGTCTATCACAGGGTTATTCTTTGTTCCCTTTGCCTGTTTCTCTGAACTGTTCATAGTCCGGATTGGGGAGCTTATAACATTGTAGAACCCCCCAGGTAAACTTGAAATGTAATTCCGTTCTAACTGATCACCAAGAACTTGGGAGTCTGCTACATTGACGTCAGGAGAGGCAATTTGTCCGGAGACAGGGTTGAACAGGTAGGGACGTGCGCCTTACTCTCGCGGCGGGCACGTCTTCGCTCTCTATCAACCCTTCTTTCCTCTTTTTTGCAACATATCTACCAATATGGGACTTCGATGTGTACGAGCAGTAGCAGTTTTTATGTAGATTAACAGACGCTTGTTCGCCGTGCTCATCTAATAATTTTTGCATAGATTTTCTTGTATCATCGTCATGCCTCGCAATTGCACATTCGATAATTCGTTTTATTGCATTTACTTTGAATGCTTGCAATTGGTCGGAACTGTTGCATATTGGCAAGATGCATGTACACTCTATGTTACTAGCCATATCAAAGGTGTGGTAAAACCTACGATATCAACATTCTCTGACCGAGACTGTGACTGAGAATGCAAGTGTGACCCTTCTTTCATATGTACGCGGAGTGGCGCCATCTATACATGCAACTAAAACATCTTTTACTTCAAAGTGGCGCCATCTATATATAAATTTGGAAATACAGTCAACCCCCGTAGGGACCCTGGGCTTTAAGACGAGAATAGGTCCTGTGTATCCCCATGCGTATCTTCAAACACAAAAGTATAAATATAATTAAAATCAGTACTCAAATGAGATAAGCCCCCCCCCCCAAATGCGACAAGGTATGGAATCACGACTATATGAATTTAAAATGATTAAATAACCATAGAAATTGGTTCCCTGACCCCTAAAACCCAAGGTATGATGTATCACACTTCAAATTTTATAATAAAAGAAAATTATTCAAATACAGGAAGCGTTTTGGCGGCCATCTTGGAATTTTGCCTATAAAAAAAGTTGCCCAAGGTTGCCAGAGTGGCAACCAAGCTAGAATTGTTCTAAAATGACCCCTTTACAAGAATCATCAAAAAAACTTCATAGGAAAGAACATTTCTAGGTTCCGAAATTTTCAAATCGACTACATATGAAGAAACACTGCACTCCGTTTCCGTGTTATATGTACACAAAATCAGAACACTTGTGTGATAACATTTTAATCAATCAAACACATGTTGTCGGTGACGTCAAGGTAACGTTCGTGTCGATGAAAAAAAGCTCGTTCAAATCTCCAATTTAAGACAGTGTAGAATTATAAAATACTGGCTTGAATTTGTATATACCAAAAAACTGTATTTTAAAAGGATATTACGACTTTTATATGAAGAGTTTACAACCAACAGAATATATGTAAATTTCGTTTTTAATGTACGTAATATTTTAGAACAAACTGAACTTGCTGCTTTTTTAAAATCCTGTCACATTTACACAAGAATTTAATCTGTGTTCAACAAAACAAAGAATATTTGACACATGCAGACAATCATTTTTATCTGATGTTAATTTCTCTTCACAAACAATTATTTGTAAGCACCAAATTGACGGACAATCACTCCAAGCGTAAAAAAAAGCAAAATAACACAAATAAAAAAAAAAACAAGCAAACAAAAACCAGTTTCATCACTATCCAAAAACTTTACATGAAGTATTCGTTTTTCTGCTCATAATCTTGCAGTTGAAATTGGTTGTTATAAAAACATTCCTTTGACAAAGCGGTTATGCCCCCGATGCAAGGACTAGTCCGAAATTGAAAATGAATATCATTTTTTATTGAAACGCCCCTTTTACAAACCTTTCAGGCAAAAGCTTTTAAAGAAATACCATTATTCTCGGCCCTCAGTCTTCATCTAGCACACAAAATATCAAAGAATTATGCGGTTTAGGTATATTTATTTCCCACGCTACAAAATTGAATTGCGACTTATTAACACTTACATAATCTTGTGTTAACATTTGACCTTTCAGTATGCATTTATTCATATTTGTATGCACGTGTATACCGTAAATTGAGCGAACAGATACTTGTAAATGTAACTTTACGATTAGCCGCTGCAATTACCCATTGAAATATATCCAATTTGGATTCAGGAAAACTGATGAGGTTTTTTCAGTCGGATTATGAATACATGGTCCCAATTGCATATACATAGTGTTTGTAATTCGCCGCTGTATTATTGAAATCTCTTTGCATTCAGTACAAAAACTGGAAAGAATCATACTGTCAGTGTATGTTTGAAACATGTACATACATGTTTGATAAATTTCTGAGTTATTATTTCACTTACATCAGTAAGTGAGTTCAATCACAGCTCGTTAGCTGCTTCTCTACGATAGTTAAAACAACACAGTCTTTCTTTTGATCATTTTATTCATATCATATAACGACTTATTCCATAAAAGAATGACAATTTTACAGAACGTATAAATTAACAATAATAACAACACGATGTGGATTTACATAGTCTAGCACAATTGACAAAGTTAAATTGGCATAAAGAACATGATCGTAGTTTCGTATCTGAATCCTTATTTTCGCATTTGCATTTTGCATTTCTCTATATTCGTAGCTGATTTCTTTTTATCCGGTATGGTTATAAATTTCATTCAATGTACTTCAACTTTCAATTCCTATATTTGAACCATTCAACATAATTATAGGGCGTCAGTAGCACTTTTGTCTTTCTATCAGTGACATCATTTTCTATGACGTTATGATTTAAAAAAAAAAAGGAAAATCCGATCCTCTGGACAATTTTGATTTTCAATTGCTAAAATAATAAAAGAATGATTTCTACCATATCCCATCTCTACAGACTATTTCCCTATGACATATTTTACAACTTGGTCATAAAACGATATCTAATGCTGTTATTGGTTTTACAACAAATACTTCTATCTATAAACAGTGAAAAATAGCTTTAAAATTGAAAAAAAAACATGGGTGTTTCTATTGCAGTGACATCCGCTTTAGCATCCTCTCTATCGAGAGGGAACTTATTTATAAAACTGCTTGTTTTTCCATTTTCTCATAATTTTTGCAAAAGACACTCATGTGTCATTGTCGCTTTCTGTTCTGGTTTAAGTTTTCCTTTGGGTGGCCATCATATACAGGTTAAATGTATATTAAAGACTTTCCTCTTCAGAAACTAAATTTATATAATTAGTTTTGTCATTTGCCGAATATGTTACAAACTGCTAAAATATTTATCATAATCAAAGAAAGTCTTTAAAGATAAACGAGACTTCTTAAAACATAAATTTAACCCCACCCCCACTCTAAAAAAAGAAGAGAAAAGGAAATCAAATAAAGAAAAGAATTGAAAAGAAAGCATGAAAGAAGAGAGAAGAACGTAACTGTAAATTTTCTATCAATATTGAAAATGTATATAAGGAATTCCTTATATTTTTCAGATACAAAAAGAAACTGTCAATCAAATATAAAATAAATCATGTAGATACAGAGGTAATAAATTAGAAATAGCACCTTGATAAGCCGAGAACGAACACGTGGTACTCAACATGAACTTTGACCTCCAACACATTAGAATCTGGTAAGACCTATATACAGACATGCTAGAAAAATGTAAGAGATCTGGGTCAAACGAACGCTCTCAGAATACTATAAATAATCACTATATAAAACATTTCTATAAGGTTTTGAAAAACAATAGCATAATTTCAAATTTGAAGTTTTAAATAGTATTTCATATTTGAATATGTTATTTTTAAAAATAAAATCTTTCTGAGCACAATCATAAATTTCATGATTACAAATGCATTTTTAAGAATGATATTTTTAGAAAGCACTATTCGCATTTTCATAGTAGATGTTATATAAACGATAATCAGTTTGTTTTTAAGCATTTCGGAATTTTCAATTTCGTTTCATCTATGAATAAATAGGAATAACTCCAAATTTGACATAAGTTCTAGATAAGTAAAAGGAATAGATATATAACACAGTTGCCAATACCTGAGACAAATTTGACGACAATTAAGCAAATAATAAATTGAAAACATCTATAAAGAATATGCAAATGTTTGCATAAAACAAATTCAGTTTTAACGATTCACAACAATTTGAAATATTTGCACGTTCCCTCGAAACATGTATACATCATACACAACTTATCGCAGACGAAATTCTGCGCATGCGCGAGTTATCGTCCTCTAACACGGGTATTTGCCACAGTTTTCGGAACTATCATTAAAAGTCAAGAGGATTCACAGCGACATTTCACTCTATTCGCAAAACATGTTCCGACGTGAACCCGTATATACAATTCCCAAATGCGTAGGTCTGTTTGACGGTGAGCGTGCGACATTGGTTTGGAATATGACACAGGTTTCTTTTGTCTGGTAGTATAATTTCAACTCGTAATCATGGTTTTCCAATCCGTTATGGCCGCTTCGCGTGCGCCATAACAATGTGTTTCCTGTCGCTTAGGACATTGAAGCTGCTTCCAAGATGAGATTAAAGGTGGTCGCACTAATGTTTCAAATTAGTTTTATTTTTCCATATGAGGCGCATGTGTTTCGCGATGAAGGTTTTTCTTTCTGTCCAAACCGTTAAGCATTAGTTCCATACTTTTCAGTTCATTGTTTGGATTTACAGACATTGAATTCGGGGATAAATGGTGCCCAAGCGGACTTCTTGGTCGAATCGGAGATGGTCTGCTTATTCCGGATTTTATTGGAGGCGATGTCGAATTGAATCCAAGATCTCTAGCAGATGTTGAGGCCGACTCATTTGGCGATTTTGCCATTGACAAAGCGTATGGAGAATACCTTGGGTTTGCCCTGGGTGGAAATATAGGCCCAATACTTGACCCGGGCATATGTGTGGGAGATGGAGGACTTCGAACACTTAGCGACGAAGAGAGACTAGAATAATTTGGCTGCATCAATGGATGACCCGGAAGTTGAAATTGACTTAAAGATGAAAGCGCATGCGCGTGTGATGGAGGTAGATGTCCTAATTCTGAATGTCCGGAGGTAGGTAGAAAGGGCATCTGTGGAAGTGAAGATGAGCCCGAAAGTAACATTGAACCTACAGAATAGGGAAAACTAGGAGATGTAGTCGAGTAGGGATATAAATACGGGAAAATTGGATGAGAAACCGAGGGCTGTACTACCGTTACATTTGGAGGACTAGTGACATCCTTTGAAAAAGTTCTATTATATAAAGGTGACCTTGACCTCTCTGGTGATCCAGATCTTGAAGATTTTGGAGATACAGAATGTGACCTCGAGGGTTCAGGCTCACAGTCAGGTGAAACGGATCTCTCTCGACGGGGGCTTAGTTTTGGAGACACAACTTCCGGTTTGTAAGTCTGACTTGCCTCTGTTGTCAATATTTTGTGGCAGTGAAGAGAGGGTTTGAGGCCAATGTCTTTTTTAGGAATAGAAGGAGCTAGTAGCTGTTCCACAGTGTGTTGTGAAGGCTGATGTGGATACACCTTTTGCACCGGTGGAAATCGTTCAGTCACTTGACTTTTTGTTACTTCCGGTTCAGTATTTTCTGTTTTTGACGTTTTTGTCTCATCTTGTTCTTGATCCTCCTCTTTCATCTCTTTCTGTTTTAAATCTGAAATTAGAAAATTTGAAATATTTTTAAACTCAGATAATGGAACATTTTCCTATACAAGATATGCATTTGAAGAATTTCGCTATAATAACACAGCTTTCTATTTTCAAGATATATGTTTGTAACTCTCTTAAACGTTAGTATATGCATAAAATTTTGACAATTTTAAGGTGAGAGGGTTGACAGCATGCACACCTTCATCTTAAAAGGTAGGTTCACATTGTTTAACCCCTTCCCCCTCCTTTTCATATTTTGCTTTCTTTACTTTTTCGACGCGTTACGAATCGATAACCTTTAAGGGACTCTACTTCAAAACCTAAAATAAATTTCAAATATTTATATCCCCCATATTACAAGGAACCCGATCACATCATCATAATTTGATCAAAGTGCGTCGTTTTCAATTCATACCCCCGAGAAATTCCTACTCACTCACTTCTAGCAAAGAATAGAAAAGGTTTTTACCACTTGTCAATTTCACAGACAGTTGAAATGAACATCTTAATCTACAAATTATATTTTAATTCAATATTTGTGAGAATTTACACTAGAACTTGAGACCAGTCGCGATTAAGTGGGCCGACCACGCCCCCTTCTTTGGTGGTTGTACTTTTTGATGTGGATATTTATAATCAATGACCTGTCATTTACTGAAGAATTGTGTGAATTATTTACACTGCATTTTACTGAAATACTCTGTTTGAGAAGTTGTGAAGAAAGAACATAAGGTTAAATGCGTATCGTATTTCAGAAAACCTTCTTTAGTTGAGATTTCGAGTGAGAGATACGTGTCGTCAATGATGTCGTTTGCGTATAAAGGGAGTTAATTAGGAAAATTCAGCGTGTGAGTTTTGATGCATGGAAAATGTGATAATGAATCGAAATTAGTTGAGTTATCTCATCCCAATGAACTGAATACGGTAAGCATATAGGTCGATTGTCGTTAGAAATTAAGAGATTTTTTTTCAATGAAAATCGTTAAACGAAATAAAAATAATGATTACGGAAACAAATGCAAATACATGTTGTTTTTTTAACTGGTGCCCTTTTTCAATCATCAATGTATCTGACATACTTTAATTGAGATATAAAATCCATAACACGAGTTAAGGTTCCATACTTCATTCCGCTTATTCAATAATATTTTGAAGTTTTAAAACCCAAATTCATGTACTTATTTCTATTTTTAAAATTTTTACCCAGAATAGTTACTTAGAATTTATGCATAACTTCAAAAGCCTTATCTCGTCTCTTTGTAGGTCCCCTTTTACTCTATTGTTATATTTCATTTTCCCAAATTTTCAATTAAATTGTGAACATAAAAGAGGTGCTATCATCTCCGTATTGAATAGTCCTCTATGCCTAATCTAACAAGAATTTTTCAAGCATACCCTTGTCGTCCAAAACGACCCAAATTTCTTGATAATTCCTTACAAAGCAAACGCATTTAAAAGATAGTAGCGTAGTGCTCTTAATTGATAATTACATAAGCGACCTCTTCATATACACAAGCGGCCCCCGATATCCCGCGAAATCTCGCACCTTTGTTGTTACACCGGGGTATTTTACATGAATTGTTGATGTGTGTATACAAATTGATTAACTCGTAAGACGCCGTCAAGATTTCGTTATTGAAACCTACATTAAACATACGATTTACTGATTGTAGAGCGATTATCAGCGATTAACGGATTTGAAACGGTTGTGGCCCCTTCGCCAACTCTCTAACGAGCGAGTTTGATTTTAAAAGTTAGGTAAATTAGAGGGATAATGACATGGGTCAATAAAGGATAAGTGGTTTGTCCGATGTTTGTTAGTCCACTTACTAAGTACAAGTTTAACCCTGACCAAGAAAAGACAACTGTGTGCCCAACAGATTATGATTACCGCCCCTTTCGAGCATACTTCTTATAACTGTGAAATGCAAAATGTAAACAAAATAATGAGAATAATTTATCTTCTATCAAAGATGGAGACATTGTTTTCACAGACAATAATTATCAAAGCGATATCGTGTCCAGTTCTTCTCCCCTGTCATTAAATTTAGATATCTATGGCGGTCAGTGTTTCTTTCACCGGCCGAGCTAAATTTTACTTCAAACCACAAAAATTATATGCAAGGACAATAAAATCCCGAACAGTACTCTAAAAGGGAGAATTAATCATTTCCATTCGTCCGTCTAGGAGCTGCTTCTATAAACATCACTCCCCCTTATAGTTTTTTTCACATTCAAACGCCACTGCCGACTAAAGAGGAAAATGTATTTGAACCTAAAAGTGACAGCTACGCATTGCAAAATTCCATCTACCTGAATCACAAATTATGAATGACATCACTTCAATAGAAAAGACACATGTGTGAGACAAATTAAAGAAATTTAACGATGCAAATAATTTTTCGATTGGTTGAGTCAACAACTTCTCTCCCTTTCCCCCAAAAAGGGGGCGGGAAAATACACCAACAAATACCCCGCACACACACACACACACACATACAAACACAAAATCAAAATAAAACAAAACAAAAACAAAAGAAACAAATATGCAAGTCAATGCCTAAACTCCGAGGTATCGCATACTGGTAACACAAAAACAACAGAAAAATGATAGCAAAACTGCGACCAAAATAAAGACACATCAATGTCAAAAATCCGCGGAATCACAAACACTTAAACGAAAGCCAGCTAAAAAAGGGGGAGAACAAAATCGCGAGTAAAGAAATCCAGACAATGTAGAAACATATCGGTAATGCAAAGAGGTGCAAAAACACTACAGTCATAACAAATACATAGAGATTCTCTACAAAAACACACAAACTCTGTTGCTATCAAGGTATACGACATATATGCCACAGCACTTTCTTGTTGCAACACTTCAGCCCGGGGTTGTTAATCACCAACATGTATATATATATACACCATCCGTCTCTTCCCTACACAGATAGATGTGATAGAATAATATCACACGAGATTTTATTATCATCACGCGAGATTTTATCGCATCCAACGTGTTGGGAAGTTGACGCGTGGTTAGAGATCGAGTCAAGATATCGTTGGCTTTTTTTCTGAGGAACCTCGTCCGCCACCCAGCTAGCGAAAAATGTGAACGATAACCGATGTATATTTTCATATCAAAAAATGTATTCATTTCAAGCGTGATAATGAATGGGGCAAGATAAACATGAACACGTTTTGTGAGATTTTTGTCGCCTTTAATTTTTTATGAGAAGAATTTGAGTATACATTTAAAACACCTCGTCCCATGTAGATTTTAGTGCTAAATACCTTTTTTTCGGAGAAAGGGAGGGTTGCATGGGGATGGGTGCAATTCTGGCAATGACGTACATTGGCGGATTTAGGGGGGGATCATGGATTCAACACCCCCACTTTAAGTCGAAAAATTTTACAGAAAAAGGTAATTTTCCATCATTTTTAGGACTGCAAACCCCCTTTCCGGTCGAATAGTGCAAAACATTAGTCATGGGAGGCTGCAATACCCCTTTCAAAAATTTGTAGATCCGCGTATGACTTAGAATCTTCTATCATTTACAAAGAGGGTGGCATCGATAAAAACCCTGCTCTTGATCAGAGGAGGAGGTGGGTAGGGTGTTATACACTGTTCTTTTACAAATATCGACTTGTATCCACACATCACTGAAATATTGGAAAGAAGGGTGCAAACGCAACCATATTTCAAATTCGAGTACTATAAATAGAATTTAGCTCCCAATTTATGCAAAAGTTTTCTTTGTCGTCATTCCTTTCATTTTCATTCTTAGCACTGTTTCTGTTTCATGCATTCCCATTCCATGCATGCGCACTTCCTATCAATTTTACTTCACTGTTCCAGTCCCTGTATTTGTCGTATACTCATGTACATTTGTGTGAAAATGTATATGAGTGAACGAATTGACCACAGAATCAAAGATTTAAATAAAGGGCTTATTACTTAAATAAACAAGACGGAATAAGATATTCTAAAGACTTTGAAGAAATAAGAATATCCATACATATACCTATGAAGTTGTAGAATATTAAAAGTTTTTAGGGTTTTTTTCTTTCTTTTTTTAATTTTATTTATTTATTTATTTATTTACTTATTTATTTATTTATTTATTTATTGGGGGTGGGGGTAGGGGGTGGGGCTGAATGTATGATGCTTTCATATATTGTTGCATTTAGATCCATTGCAAGGTGGAAATACTCATATCAAATATTTTAAACATAGAACACGTTTTGTTAAGTAATATTTCCATATGTTGTAGAAAAATCACTTCTGGTTCAAAGGTCATTTCACATATATCTGGAAGTGACATTTATACAATATTAGAAATATAAACTATCGCGGGTATGTAGGTTTTCGAGTTCGAGAAGCATTTTGAACTACCTCCGATTTCCCCATGTCTTTTCAGCTTTCTTTCTACGTTTGGAGAAAATGATAGTTATAATAACAATCTATGAACCGTTTTTTTTTTCTTATGAACACACACTTGACTCTTAACAAACAAAAAAAACCAGCTCACCGTGGCCTTACTGCATCATGAAACAAGAAAACAATAATACTGTCCCATACCAGTATCATACACTCCCACAATATTCTCAAGCTGCCATTTTTCACACAAAGTGCATTAAATTAGTCAAGGGTAGGCAAGCATTAGAACACAATTTTCAGTAATTTTTAGATGTCAAAGGAATTAATGACTGCTGGGAAGAAACGTCTTTTCAAGTACCAAATGCCAAAAATTCGAGTGTTATCATTATGCTTGTATACTTAGAGCCGAAATGCTTCTCCACTCGCTCGGCGCCCGTTCCACTTAAAACTCGCATGAATTTACGGATGTGTCATTTTCATGAGGGTAAACACTTCGAAAACTGATTTTTCAAATTTAAGGTTTTTTTTCTGAAATTCCAGAGGTATATCATTTTGCAGTTAAGTGTATACATAGATATATAAAATTTGTTAACTTGGTTGTTTGTTCGGAAATGTTTATGATTTGGTAAATAAACTGAAACTCGAATGGCAGTAAGGATTATAATTTGAGAAACCCATGGTGTGTATGAATTCATGTATTTTTTAATACGAAAAATATCTAGCTTAATGCAATTGTATTTAAATATTTCGCAAGTATATCGTAAATAAATCATATGTGTTTTACACATGTTTGTGTACAACTAAATGTAAGAATTTTACCAGTTCATAGATTCACACATTTTATAGGATAGAACTATTATTTCATATCAATAATTGTATTCTGATGTACCATTATATCTGACTTTCCTGCGGTGGTGAACCCTATGCGTGCCAATGGATCCCATGGCATTTTACACTCAAATATCGGATAAGATTGCGCAACAGTAATACCAACCCTCCCCCCTTCCTCCCAGATTACGATGGATATTCAATACTTCAGAAGACCCCTTATTTATAAAAACTAATTCCACCACTGCTTTCGTCTCGACACCAGCAATATTCAATGTTGATACATTTACAAACACTTCAGGCAGACCCCACAATGTGGTTATCGAAATTTATGCTTTCTTATTTCATCTTAAGCAATACAAAAGTACCACCTTGAGTTGAGAAACTTGATAAACGACAGATTTTACAACTAAAAGCTGTTGGCAAAACACGTCTATGTTTATTTAGATGTTTCCCTACCCAAATAGTACGGCGCCACGTTAGGCGAGACGTTCCCCCGCCCTTTTATTTACAGAACATTTAAAGCCATATAATCTACTTATATACTTATATCGCTCTCGTAAGTGGACGGAATTTTCGGACAACCGATTTATCAAAGTAAAGGAGATGCATTCACGGTTTTACCTACTGCGTCAGGTACATTTTCAGTATGATTATTCAATTCAATAGGTGTATCGAAGGTTAATGTAAGACAAGATTTCAGAGAAGAAAAGGGCGATGAAGTTTGATCATGATTATGATTATGATGAAGAGGAGGAGGATAAGGAGGAAGAGGAGGAGGACGACGACGATGACGACGACCATGATGATGATAATAAACTTAAGGAAAATGATCATATTGTAGTCATTGATGATCATGATGATGATGATGATGAAGACCACGATGATAATGATGATGATGAGGAGGAGGATAATGATGATACTAATAATAAAGACAACGACGACCACGATGATGATATGTTGATGATGATAATTATAATGATAATGATGATAATGATGGTGTTATAGTCGTTGTTGTTGATGATTTTGATGACGATGATGATAATGGTGTTGTAGTTGTTGATGATGACGACGTCTACGACAACAACGACGACGATGATGATGACGATGATGATGATGATGATGATGATGATGATGATGACGATGATGATTGCAACTCTATGTTCCCTATGTTCCCATTTTAAAATATGTATATGTATAACATAAGAATATCTTATTAAAAAAAGAAGAACCTGATGCATATCTACATTTCTTTATAAACTGTTCGGCGTTGACTTGAGGAAATACAAATATACCGTCTTGTTTTAATAACTGATGTTTTATTTCAGGCCAGAAGATTAACGGCCTGTAGGTACATGTATCATGCATTTTATAGATTATTTAATTATAAATGAAGAATTGCATTGTCATTAATTATTGCTGTATATCTAATGTGTTAAAGAATAAAATAACTGTCTCAATTTATCAACGACGTGGGCGGTAAACGTACTACTTGATATAGATCACCGCTGTTTGTTTGTTTCCTTTTTATTTCGTAAAACTTCGAGATGCTTTCTAATATTTACGTAAATAATATACGTTTTATTTCCGTCAACGAGTTTGTCAGGTTAATCTTTTAACGACATTTCCATAAAGATTTATTCGAAGAATTATAGAAAAGACTGCCAGGAAATGCCATTAGATTTGAATAGATATTCATACTTTTTATTCGACTAATTTTATGGAACATCGAGGACAGATTTAGGTAGATACTGGTCAGTTTAAAACACTTACCAGACTGCAGTTGTGTCGAAATTGGTATTGACGTCTCCATGACATCATCAGTTTCGTCGACACAGATTTCTGCGTCATCTTCTTCGTCACTGTGGGTATCGTCTGCATGAGAGGCGTCGTCTGCAATGGCGTCGGAATTTTGTTGCGTAGAATTCATTAAAAGTCTTCTGTAAAGAGAAAAAAATCGACATGTACATTATGTACTAGGAAATACATTCATATAGTTGTTGTTCTTCAACATTTTATCATTCACGATCCGTAACTGTGAATTCCTTTTCCGGTGTTTTAAATAGTTTTTTTTTATTTTGTTCATTTCTCAAACATACTCGGTTTTTCAGTTTGTTGCGTAAGGTAACAAAGTGATATATTGTGTCATTTTCTATTGTACCTATTGACTCTGTCAAATGATTTTCAGAAAATAATACAATATCTAATTCTAAGTTTAATTTTCGTATTAAACATGTTTGAATATATTGTACTGAAGTACATGCATTTTCATAAGCATCAAATCATGAAATCAATGCTAAAGAAGTGTTATGATTACCATTTCAAGTACAGTACATGCACATAAGTTGTTAATGAAATCATCATTTCAATAAAGAATATATAAAATTAATGTGGACTATAATCAAACTGAATGTTTTATATAAATATTAAAGACATAATCATTCTCACTGAATTATGTCATTCGAAAGTTTGAGGAGAGCATTTATCAAATTTCCCCAGGAAAATTATAAATGAATATTTTCCCATGGTCCAACTCGAGTAAAGAACTCTTTAATGAAAGCAATAATTAAGAAACAAGTTCAGATGAACTTTATCCATTGATGTCTAAGGGATAACATTTCCTCTTCAGATGCATTTGTATCTTTCCCACAATATCTTTTCTCAGTTTCTCTGTGAATCCATTCATAAGCCAATGGAATTCCTTTTAACAAAAGTTTTCGGAGTCAAGATTAAAAGATGGCGAAGTGGTAAGGGGTCTTTGACATACCCTACATATGAACGTAACAAACTTCAGATTAAGTACTTCCGACAAAATTCGTCAAGATAAACGTAATGGTAAACATTTTTCTTAAAAGGGTTAATACTCTCCTCTTCAGAGTGGCTTGTGTCTGGAGAGAATTTTAATTTACGCGAGACTGTGGTCGAGACAAGAGTGAGGTATATATTCTACTTTGATAGCAACAGTGGCAGTTCTTTTAAGATTTGATAAACTATTTCACTAAACTCGTCGGAGCTCTGGCGCGTATGCTATAGAGAATTTGAACAGATCGGTGTACAAACAAAGCTTGATTGCTTTGATAATCTGAGTAAATATGTAAAACGTTTTCATGTTATTGAAGAGGCATTTCAAAATGGCGGACAACACACCGTCTGGAAAAGTATGCGACAAATTTATAGCCACATCTTCTAAGTTTGAATGATTTGTGAAGTGTACAAGGCGACGGATTCAAGAAACTATCCTATCTTTTTAATGACAACAGGCGTCAAAATTTGTAGCCATCGGGAGATAAGCACCAGTCATTTGAAGTCGTTATCAAGGGAGACGACACCTTGACTCTGAGCGGTCACGTGGACCTTGTTTGTGGGAGTATATTAGCTGAAGTGTTACGAGATCTGGTAGACTTCAATGACGTTTTAAAACACCGCAGGGTTATAACATGAAATAAACTAAATTTTATTTCTTTACTCTTACTTTCTACAGATATCAATGTAGCCCAATGACTGAAAGATACCCATGCGTGGATCCAGAGGGGTGGACCGGGGTTCTGGATCTAACCCAAGATTCGGCGAAAGTTTTTTTTTTATTTTTCTATTTAAAGTAAGTAATTTTACACACAAAAACATGTGTGGGGCCCATCTCGGAAAATTCAATGGGGTGGATCCCCTCTGGACAAAATTTCTTGATTTGCGCCTGAAGACGAAGTTGAAAGTATTTAAAGTAAAAGGCGGCTTGAAATATTCTCAGAGATTTGTTATGTGAATATCTCTTAGTAAATAAGACATACTTTATTCTTTTCTCCACAAGTAATAATATCCGCTTTGCACTCGCTATGTGACCTTGACCTTTCACCTATTTAACAATCACTGAATATGTTTTTCTCCTTTTATCATGGACATATATGCACAAATATGTATCTAATTTTTTTAAAAATCACAGAAAAAAAATTTTGATTTCAGAAATCCTTCCCTTGAATATAAAATAAAAACCATTTGGGTGGGTATTTCAAAGAAGCGACAATCTGGTATCCATGAACGTACATAGATATATGTAGTTTCTTGACCTTACTTCAGGAAAATGTCTCGACTCCTATTGACTACCACGTACAATGCTAGAAATACACGGTTACTGACATAACCTTGGTTGTACGTTACACAGGGCTCAAATATTTTCCGGGAAATTCGAGAACATGTCAAATATGAACTGAGAAAAACGATCCAAATCGCCAACTATAGTGGAAAATCTAGCCTTGTTAACAGATGCTTTTATAGAGGTGGCCTTCTAATTTGTTTCCTTGATTCATTCGAGATACTGCCTACCAGTAACCAAATAAGCAGCGACATTTGAGATATCTTGATTTTGTAAGGAGTACAGCCTCTGCTTTCGTTTTGTCCGTGGTTTACAAATTACAAATTGCCTCAGATTGTCATTTCAAAGGAGATTTTAGTGAAATAGATAAATGAGGAAAACCTATTAGCGACAAGTTTATGTCGTTTTGGTGTTTATTACTTATTTCCTTCATCTACTCTTTTGATTGTTGGATAAGCACTATTCCAGTACAAGAATTTAGTACAGAACGCCGTATCATGGCACAAACCATATCGCTGAGAAAATATTCTGAATTCAATTGAAAACTGCTTCCTCTGCAAATACCTACCTTGTTGCTATTCCATAATTCAACATCTGTTCATATAACACACAGGACTTAAGTGAAAATGTTCAGTTTATAAAATAAATTTAGGCTTCGAACCATGTTTCACTTACTTTTTCTCTCTTTTTCCACTTCCGGAATCTCTAAAACCTTTCGCGAATGGATTGTTGTCGATTTTCAGCTGGGTTATCTGTGAATGAATAAAGAAAACGAAAAATGAATTAATTACACGAATATGTAGTAGTGTGTGTTGAAGGAAGGAAGGAGGAAGGGAAGAAAGGAAGGAAAAAGATATGAAGGAAGGAAGGAAAGAATGAATGAAAGAATGAATGAAGGAAGGAATCTAGAGAATCTAAGAATTTATGCATGCATCATTTGTTTAATTATCTTATTTTAAATTTACCATGCAACTTAAATATACTACATAGTAACCCCCCCCCCCCAACCTTTCTTTTTCATTTACCCATGACATATGAGAACGTGTCAACATTACTTACCTTTTCATTTTGATATGCTGTTACGGCTATGAATTCAGTTTCTTTGAAAACATAGGTTCGGAATGCCGAATATGGTAATTTCAGGATGTCGTTTGCTCTCACTAAATGAAATCGAGGCTGATACTTATGCATGGAGTTGAGGATGGTCTGAAAGAACCCATTTACCTAAAAGAATTAATTATAATGTATGCCTAAAATTTATACGGAAAATAAATATGACATCGTTTATGTTCTTTTAACTGAAACGAAGATAACATGTTTTACTGCCAAAGTTTTTACGAAAATAAGACAATGTTAATGCTCCTAAAACTTATACGAAACTATGCAGGTAAAAACATGCACATGTTTCAGTGTGTTTGGTAGAGATAAACCTAGTTCATCTGCATGTAAAGGCTGTCATTCAAGAATTCGTAGCTGTAAATATTTTTTAAAAACTGCAGCTATCTGGACATATTTCATTCTATTTAACAAACTGGCAATACGTTTCTGCCACATTTTAGTCCGGGGTATATTCACATTTGATGTAATAACATTATCTAAACAAACTGACTTGTATCATTATAAACATTCTGGTCTATAGACGGAGAGTGTAGTTTCGAATTAGCTCCTAATAGTTCGTTATGTTGTGTTCTTCTTTTCTCCTGCGTTTCCATTACAATCGTCAAAAATATGACAACATGACAACGCTAATGGAAAGATTTCCGATCTACGTTATACAAGAGACATCCTACGGATTGTTTATCTATGATTTTGCGATTTACCATAGCCATAAACCTTCTTTTTTTAGTTTTAGGAGAAAGTTTAGTCCAACGAATTTCTAGACCCCTTGACCCGGGTTCAATTCCAATTGTCGTGTCGGACTTTAAGGTGAATTTCATTCCCACCTTTTCCCTTTAATCTGTCCTTCAGGTGTAAGTAAAACCGAGATCAGGTGTCACGGTTGACACCCAGCCCTCTGCCCCCCCCCTTCCCTTTTTTTAAATGAGACCGCAAAATAAGACAAAATCATGTAGACATGCACTATGCAGGCACAAAAGAAGCAATCTTGGATGTACGTAAGACAATACATATTTTGTAATGATTCATCTTTGCAACAAAATTTAACTGAATGGGGGAAAAGTCTACTAATATCTCCCTTTTTGTTGTTGTTTGTTTGTTTGCTTGTTTGTTTGGGGGTGTTTTGTTTTTGTTTTTGTTTTCTTTTAATTTTTTTTTTTTTTTTTTTTTTTTGTATTTATGTATTTTTTTTTTTTTTTTTTTTTTTTTTTTTTTTTTTTTTTTTTTTTTTTTTTTTTTTTTTTTTTTTTTTTTTTTTTTTTTTTTTTTTTTTTTTTTTTTTTTTTTTTTTTTGTTTTTTTTTTGGTTTTTTGTTTTTTTTTTTTGTTTTTTTTGCTGATTCTGCAGATTGTTTAAGCCATGTATAATAATACATATAAATTGTCGATACATAATTTTGACGTAATTTACGATAATAAATGCAAGTGATACGGTGCAAGTGATAAATTATTTTAATGTGACTGAAAACAAAATATTCATTTCTCATATAAAAATTACGAGTCAAAAGTTGGAAAGAGATTTTTATAGATTCGTTAATGAATACCGACTTATTTTTTATATTTATAATTAAGCTTATCTTTAACAACTAATTTAAGCAAGATCCCATTTCCGAGTATTGATTGATTATCAAAAGAAAACCTGATACTGAAATATCGAGCGAGTAAATTATGTGATTTTCGTTTCGGTCGCGCACGAGTTACCTAACCTGACGCCGACAGCATTCATCCCTTGTATTAAAGCAGTAAATAAAACATATCAGCGTCAAAAGTTACCTATCATCATTTCCCAATGCACGCCACACGCAATTCATTGCCCAATAAAGATTTCCTCACTTAATTACCGTGCATTTATAATGACACAGCGTTTGGCAAGAAATCGAGAAGGAGGATGCGAGAATTCTTATTAAGATATACCTTTCGGCGCTAGACTTTAAGTTTGATGTCCGTAGTTTGGCATTTGTGGTGATGTGAGCATGAAATTTGTTGCTTCTGCGTGTAGTTTTAACAAAAAGCTTGCATCATTATTTTCTAAACGTGTAAAACTTTCTTTTATTGTGGGCGTAAATAAGGAATAAGTTGGCCCGTTTTCTCCTTTCCGACAGATCTAAAATTGTCAGGGGGTGATTAAGTTCCAACATGGTTTATATTACATAAGTGCTCTTTTCATTCGTTAGGTTTTAAAGAGGGTATGCGGTGTGAAGTGCGCACTTTTCGTGCCCCTTTTGTGCGTTTTAGGGGACTTTTAATACTAACGAGGAAGGTTTTTATGACTGGGATGTAATGTCGTTTAGTGCACTTCCGTGCCAATGACTTCCGGTTTCAATTTTGAATTTATCTCCAATAACCTGACTAGGTCTCAATGGTTACCTCCCTTATAATGCGTCGGAAAAGACGAAAGAAATTCGAATAGAAAATTGCATAGTGCCGCCACTTAAATGAAGTATCTTACACCATAAAAAAATCAAATAATACATTCATGTCTGCCAACAATTAACTTCGATGAAACGAATTCATTTGAAGAAAGTTATACTGACGGAAAGATGGGACTATGAGCACAATCCCCCCCCCCCCTCTCTCTCTCTCTCTCTCTCTCTCTCTCTCTCTCTGTCCAGCCCCATGCGTGAAAAAATTTTCGTACTACTTATGGACTGGGTAAAAATGCTGCGGCCATAACTTTCATGGCTAAAAACACCCTCCCTCCCTCTCTCTCTCTTTCTCTCTCTCTCTTTAACACCTCTCTCTCTCTCTCGTTGGCTCTTTCCCGTCTGTCTCACTCGATTCCTCTTGTTGACTGATTTGTCCTCATCCACAGACATGCATTTTATATATCGCTGCGTCTGTTTACTTATATCATTAATTAATTTCATTATATCGATCATGAATGATCATCAACCTGCAAAATCTGCTTCAGACATATCGATCCCGTCATTCCCTCGCGCAATTTGAGTCTTTTTACGGGTTTGGTGTGATCACAAATGCATATACAAAGATTGAAAACAACACAAATCAGTGAAACGATTGATTGAGAGTGACAATAGCCCCCGGGAAAGAATCTCCATCATTCATATTGACAATAAATGCCGATATCCATAACAGAAAATGAGCAGAAGATGAAGAAAAGATTAACCCTGCAGCAGACGATTCACTGCGGACCTGGCGCCAACACGCCGCCTGGCGGATTGTATTGAGTACCAAATCTACAACTTTCGTAGAAAATATTCGCTCTTTCTCTATTTGAAAACAATTGGAGATTGTCAGATGTAGAAAAAGCTGTTGTTTCCAAATTGCCTGATGGATATCTGTGTCGAAAACAAAATGACTAAACTTTATAACGTGCTGAAGTTGACGTGCAAATGGGCCCAACATAAAGTCATCGGAGGCATTATCTAAGCACATACGAGCAGTTATCGCGTATTTTACTTAAAGGGCAAATTAGCTTTCGCAGTTTAGGAACGATTTCAGCTAATGTATTTTGTTTGCGTTTCATTATCTTTTCAAATATTTTGAGAGTAAATTACGCAGTGATTTCAGACAATTAGAAATCTCGGCGTCAATTTCGCCCGTGCGAGATGTGATTGAATGATTTCGTCAATGCATATTTTTCACCATGGATAAAGCCATGGACTAACAATTGCGTGTTCTCCAAAAATTTCACTTTCATCATTATTATCAGAAAATGAATAATTATTTTGTTGTTCATTCTGATTTCTTTCTTTATTCATTCGCTTAGAGCATTATTTCTTTCAAATTTAGAAATTATCATTAACCTAGGGAAACTAAGTGTAAATGGTCATATAGACCAATCTCATAAAATGAGTGACCCGCCCTTGCTTTTTAAGGTAAACCGGAAGTGGATAAAGGAATGGTATAAAAGTTGTGTAGTGACTGGTCATTCAATTTACTTTTCTCGTATGTATGATCAATTGACCACAGTGAGGTGCGATTAATTAAGTAGCATTCACCTTTATTTACCTCACCGCTATATAAAATGAGAGAGTTCTTACTAAGGGCAGACAAATCACCCTCGTGAAATGGCCTATGACTCCAATTACCCAAATGCAAGATAGCTTATAGATTTAATCTAAATTTTCAATTTATATCAACTTATTAAGATATAAAGCATATCATTTTATGATAAAATCAATTTGCGGTATATGTCAACGTCGCATACATTTATCTTAATAGACTTTAATGACCGTAAATTATGTAATGGCTTCTGCAATTTATTTTCATCGCCAGTTTTATAATACATATACATTTTCATTAAAATCATCCCAGGAATTTTCACGTTGATAGTGGTAGCTGCTACTTGATGTTGGAGGATACCGGAATATATAAACAGGACCATTGACCTTCAGCATGTTCAAAAGAAGAATTTCCTAATTGCCCAAATCTGGATTCGAACCCAGGTGATAATGAGTAAGGGGTTAAAGTTCATCCCAAATTAGATTTGAAGCATGCTCGGTCACCAAAACCACTTTGACTTTTAAATAGTATTGTGATACTCTTTTTTAATTCGCCATTTAGAATGGGATAATAGAAGTTATACTGTATTGACCAAACAAATAAAATTCATTGTAACATTATTCATAGATTATTTCAAATGCAATATATACATATATATTAACGTCTGTTATAATGTAGGGACAATATACAAATATTATTGAAACATCCATTCCTGAACTGCTAAAAACAGTATATCTTCGAACAAAAAATCCAAAACTCGAAATCAATTAAAATAAAATTATCAAGATTTGTGTACAAACATCATGTTACGTCATAGCACCAATTGCACCTAAATACTGATCTCGATCCCGATGTCTTTATACATTTTTTTCAGGTAACACCATTAACTCCGAGTTAACCTGGACTAACATTTCATAATGTGTCAAAAAACATATGTAGTACAAGTTATTTGTCACCGAGCGATACACTATTAGTCAACTCGCCATGTATATGTGCAATTAATCGAGGCAAACTGGCGCCAAAACGGACAGGTGAGAAACGACTGCAGAGCGAAATGACCACTGCGTCAAGTGCTTTATGCGATCAGCCAAGAACAGATGTTACGTCAACCTTTTGTTGAAAAAAGATAGTTTCGTTATCGTTTATACACCATCGATCGGATTCGATTTTTCCACCACCGTATTCTGTTTGCATACCTTCAGATATCTTTTCTCTGTAAAAGTATTATATCTTTTGTGAATGCACGCTTTACAGAAGTTAAGGGGGGGGGGGGGGGGGGGGGGGGGGGGGGGGGGGGGGGGGGGGGCTTTGGTTGGACGAAGGGAACAAGTGGGCGGGGGTGTTTATATATGAGAATTCAAACCTTTCAAACATCGAATCGAACATTAAACGAATTATGTGTATGTTTAAAGTGAAAAAATCCATTAATTATGAACAGTTTATATACTGTAGATATTTAGATATTTAAGAATCTATAGACAGAAGAATTTGGGGGAAACCTTCTTGTTCAGAAGAAAGTTTTTACAATATACAATTGGTACATATACGTGAATATCAAGGTTACAACGTTTATATCATATATCCAAATATTATACTTTATATCCCATATTATATTGTACAAGGAACTATTTTCTTTTTGCTTAAAAAAAAACAAATAAAAATAATAATAATAATTAATTAATATCATGATTATAGATAGTTTTAAGTAAAATATGTTGGGGCATTTTCTCCTATTTATATCCTGAATTTTCGAAAGGAATAATGGATTATTGACATAGAAAATTGGACCATGGAAATCACACCAGATGTTACTATTCTATTCAGATTAAATCTATGCCAATATAACATCCCCCTCAGCGGTAAAATTTAATACTCAAATTCTATATTTAAAAGAAAAATAAAAGAAAAAATCACAAAAGGATTGGAAAAATGCAAAATTCGCACCATTCAGAAAGCAAATGTGTTAATTTGAAAATATGTTCACACTGGCAGAAATCATAGGTTAGCTATAATTTTTGTCAAAATAACTGCATTTAGTATGAAAAGTCATATCTCAATTAGTTAAATTAGTAGGGAGAGTTTCACTCAATTGACTTGAAATTGTGGTAATATAGCCAAGGAAGTTGTTTAGATCTAAAGCCAAGAACCGTAACGGATTGCGGTGATAAAATCCGGACTTTCTGACCACCTTTTTACGTTTGCGGTCACGAAGGACATGCAGTGCAAACAGTGTTGTAATCATCGCAAATCCAGCTGTAATAGAAATGACAAGACGAAGTTCTCATTCAGAAAGTATGTGTTAAGTATATATATATATATATATATATATATATATATATATATGGGCGAGAATGAAAAGTGTCGGCAATTATTTTTACCCAAAATAAACTAAATTCATTTATCAAGTTTATAAGAAATGTCATACTGCAATCAATTGATATCTCATTAAATATGATATTTCGCTGGACAATATTGTTTCGATTTCCTGATACATAATTTAAAAAAAACCCCAATAAATCAGTGAAATGAAAATAATCAGGAACATAACAGCTTATCAGTACGCCGATTTATTTCGTTATATTGAAGGTTTCGTCATTGTGCACTAAACAGTATTTCAATTATTTTTTAAATTTTTATAATTTTCTAATCAAATTAATTTTATTGCATTATTTTTATTATTATTATTATTATTATTATTGTTGTTGTTGTTGTTGTTGTTGTTGTTGTTGTTATTATTATTATTATTATTATTATTATTATTATTATGTGTGTTATAATCACAGTTATAATGATTCTTCGCCACATGTGAGATTATTACAACCCGTTCCAGTACCGGCCAATCTCATTCCTTAGCGCGTTCGCCTCTTCACCGACGGGTCTACTGTTCGAGTAGCACCGGTATTACGTAAAAAAACAAACAAAAGATACATTTCAAAATAGCTCAACTTCGCGCTTCCTCATATCAGGTCCTCGCTGTGGTTGTGCAATAATGATATTGATAAAATTACACTGAGTAAATGTAACTATGCAAATCGATGTTCTTCTTGAATAGATTCTACTCACTAAAAATCCATTTCGTTTTTCTGTATGTTCAAACCAATTCTCTTTCTTTGTCTCGTGACTTCTTTCTTATTCTATATTTTGCCATGAATACCTCCCTTGAATTGTGACAGCATCTGCCTGATGCAGATTTGTGCAAAGATGAAAACCTATGCCAAAACCCTATCCGAAATAGTGAGGGATTTTTACGATCTGATATGTATCATGATAAAGGAGCTCGGTTTATTGTTTCAAAAGATAGACTGAACACCAACGACCGACAACCGGCGAACCGCCGGTCGGACCTCTCAGCCTCGAGCTCAGAATGTTACCTACTCTGCCACGCCAGACCGAAATTTTATTGAAAACGCACGTGAGAAATAACATTGATGGAAAAATCTCAATAAAATATTTCTAAATGCTTGTAGACAAAATTATTTTCTAGGATAACATAATGTTAATTTCATAACCTTGTTTACTCGTATCAGTCAACAGCATGAAAAACAATACCGGCTTACTTAAAAGAAAACTATTACAAAGGCCACGTATCAAATATGCACATATTTGCTTGATCATAAAGGAAGACGAAAGACTATTCTACCGAACCGATACCAGAGTGCCAAAATCCGCCAAAATCACGTCCTAAGAAAACAATTTTGACTTCAAAATGTGAAATTCGAGAGATAAGATCACCCAAGTGACAAGTAATACAAGAACCTCGTGTTATAAACCATTATGCAGTTTTATCTTTAAACACCTAACTATTGTAAGGAAAATATCGCCTCTGCCTAAGCGTCGAATGTTCAGCCACCCTACCATAACCTTTAAAACCTATAGCGGGCTTATCTACAGTTGGTTCCGGTCTATGTACGCAAGTCCATTCATAAAAGAATTTTTAAATACTGATATAAAAGGCAGTACTAATGACATGAAGCGTTACTTTCATGGATATCGGGGCTTTGATTTTCTTTCATTTGTTTTAAGTGTTTAGGTGTTGTTTTCGTCGATGTGCCCGAATTATTTCATACAAATTGAAAAGAAGGCCCGGCAAATTCCCCTTGATTTCCAGGATTTTGTTGCATCCTGAAATTGTTTAAGGTATCGACGTCCCATAACGTTAGTATAGTCCTTAAAAGCAAAACAAAACAAAACAAAAAACCCCAATACCCCTCCCCCCCCCAAAAAAAAAGAATATCTAAAAAAAATACCAAATGTGCTGTTAGTTTACTTTTTAATAGATGCATGTATGAAAAAATAAACAGATTTCTAGATTAGAATTGAGCGTACAAAATGTCATGATATCAAAATTCGTATTTTTAAAACACAGTTTTGCTTTCAATGGTATTTCCTGCTTTGCTTCGATCCGCCATGTACATGTAGGTCAAAATCGGTAACGCATTTAGCTGGCGCCACCACTTGCTCGATACAATAATCAATGAACCAATTAATCCATACTAATATCTACTCAATCCAGGGGCGGATCCATAGGGAAATAGTTACAGGGGTCGCAATCCCCCTTTCGATGGAAAATGTATAAATGTGAAATAACTTTGAATATTTTTAAAAGGCAAGTCCCTCCCTTAATATCCATTGACACCATTTTATCACTAACGACTGGAACCATTCCCTAATTTCAGAATTGCTCGATCCGCCCCTCTAATCCTCGTACCGATTCAACTTTACGTGTAGGATGTTCATATTCGACAAGAGGTTGAACACTGGGGCGTAAATTTCAGTTTGATTTTACATATAGGTCTGCAAACCATATTGAGGACCATGTGACTGAAGACGGCACAAAACTGTAATGAATTTACCTATATACGTTTACTTACAATCTGACAAAGAAAACAAAAATCGTTTTATTTTTTTTTCACTTATCTCATCGTTTAACTTTTAATTGCTGGCTGGTTTGTTGGTTGATTGGTGTTTTACGTCGCTTTCAACAATATTTCAGTTATATCGTGACATGGAAGCAGAAGGTTACCAACCTCTTAAACATAGTGGCGCAACCCGAGAATCGAACCCGGACCGTCTGCGCCGCAAGCCAAGCGCTTTACCACTACACCAAGCCTGCCCCTTACTTTAATTTGCAACATTCCATACACACTAAAACAAATAATGACTCATTTACACATTCGTTAAAATATCTGTATTATTTGCGTAACTACATGTAGGTGTCGGTGAAATATGCAATTTTCCTCTTTCCCCTGTACTAGATGTGTTCAAGTAATGAGCCGAACAACAGCTAATTCGACAGCGGAAAAAATGACTATATGATCACACAGACATTGTATTTTTCAATGTTGACATTGTGAAATTTGCTAATTTTCTTGTATTCCATGTGGGGGAAAAACCCACCTCCTACAAGAACAAAATAAAATTGAATAACATCAAACGAAGCAGTCCTAATCCGAGAGCGAAAACATTGCCATGCAATCGCATAAAACTCGTTTTTTCATTGTTTGGGATCCATATGTTGTAATTAACTCTATATTATCAAATTGCTTGTAATAGCCCATCTATAATCAAAGTAAAGCACATTTGCCAAGACAAACTACGAGCCACGGTATCGGACCAATCTATCTTATTACTCAATAACCTTAGGGCGAGATCTGGGGTTGTCCGCGATTGCATGTAATATCAAATCTGAAGTTTTCAGGGCCCAGAGATAAATCGAAACTCTTATTAAATTTTGGCACTTTTCTTAATGAAATCAGCGTGGAAACTGCGCTTGTAACGAGATCCGCTGTGTGTTTTGATCTGAAGGTGCGAAATCATAGCGACCGCCAGATGGCCACATCTGACGCCATTACTGATGCAAATCGCACGTGATTAACACGACAGATTACAACTTCCGGTGTTTCTTTATTCAGTTATTTGTTCAGTTTTGGTTTATTTTTATGTTTTGATGTCAAATGCTGGTAAAAATATTATCATTATAAAATTACCTAACGAATGACTGATAGCACTTAAAAGTTTACACGTTTTCTTTCAGACGCTTTGACTGACAAACGCATGTTGAACATTTTAATTTTAACAGTTTATTTATTTCTACTGCACTGCAGCGTTTCAAAGTGAGCAATAGACAAGTTTTATAGTCTATTTTTTATCAGGATAGAAACAAAAATTTGACACAACTGGATGAAATCAATTTCTCTCTCTCTCTCTCTCTCTCTCTCTCTCTCTCTCTCTCTCTTTAACTTGCGCGAACTGTTCCTTCTCAATCTACCATTTCAAGAATATCATAAATTTATATATAAACACTGTTTGACAAAAGAACTTATTTTCAGCTATATCTAGGTGAGCAAAACAGATGGAATTATCATCACATACAAAGACGTTCGACCTTGATGCAGTGTTGGTCATGTTCATGCTAATTGAAACACCTTCAACGGCATCGATAATTAATTTCTTACACATAAAGGTATAGAAGTACAATATCGATCAATAATACATATATCTAAATACTTACATAGCCATGTTTGTCTGATATATTATTGGTAAGTTTCAATTTATGGAAGGACACGACCTTCTGCATCCATTGCTCGCCTGTACTGGGGGAATCGGGATGGATGTACATTCTTTTTGGCATTTCGGGATCGGCCTTCCCTGCAACCATCCACCGACTGTTGTGGAATTTATAGCGGCAGTCGTCGACTGCTACAATGTCCATGAGAAGAATGTATTTGGCACGCTTATCTAAACCGGAAACACGAACTTTGAATGGCGGAAACATGCGCCTGTAAAAAATTTTGATATGCTCGTTATTTAAATGTGTGATTGATTACTTCGAACTGTATAAAAAAGTAAAACCATAAAAAGTTTAAAAATAATTGTAAGACATTGCCGTAATGAATGGGAACAATGAGGACACGTAAAGTCAAAAACCGTAAAGGACTTTCTTACTACCTATACCGTTTTCAATGTTTCCTTCATACATACATACATATATATATATATATATACTTTTTATATGAAATCTTACTTTCTTACTACCTATACCGTTTTCAATGTTTCCATCATATATATATATATATCGATTCTGTGAAGTGCATCTGTAAAATTTTAATATTTGTGTCCTTTTCTAACTTTAATTTTTTTGGTAATTCTTGTAATTCAAAGTGAGCACATGACCAACAATTGTAACAAAAGCAGCAGTGTGAAACTCATTTTCATTTATCATCAGATAAATTATTGTATTAACTACATTTAAGATATCGCAGTAAAACGTGTTGACTTCATTTTCATTATACTTATATGCTGAAAAAATATTGACATGGGTTATGTCCCTTTGTAGTCAGGTCGCAGCGCCCCCCCCCCCCCCCTCCCATCCCATAATATAAAAGTTATTCAATCATGGTAATTCATATCATTTTTTTTGTGCTTACTCTCAATAAAATATAGTAAGATGCGTTTACTATCCTCGCCCTTTTTCTTTATGTTATGTGTTTGTTTTCAAAGGAGGGAAGTCGTGAAACAAAAGTTTCGCAAATACATGGGGGAACAAAGATTCCACACCATGTCAAATATACATGGCAAACTTTACATGGCTGTGATCCATACATATCAACAGGGTCCATGTGGTGGGTAGATTTCAGCATGATGTTTACATTCAGAACCTTTGATGCTAAAATAGTATCACTCTGTTGACACGAAGGGTGTCGGTAAAAACAATGTTTTGACGGCTAAACACCGTGTTTGTCAGTGAGAACAGAGGAAATTCAGGAAGGTCATGACGTAGCCAGAACATCCATGGCAAACTTGTTTATGAATGTCACCATCAAAAACCATGAAGCGCACTTGCCCAAAGAAAGTAAGTGAACGCCGGCAACCTTTTCCGATCGATACAATTTTGAGGTGAATATTCGAAGGATCGCCCTTTCATCTTCGTGACCGATGACGTCATGAGACTTTTCATCTATAGTGAATCATAATTACGTCTTATGAAACACTTTTTACCCATGTTATATAAACCACGATAAATACACTTCAACACCCCCCCCCCCCTTTCTCTCTCTCTCTCTCCACTTTCTTCCCACTTTTAAAAGTTCGAGTTGCGTCGAGTATTGATTTTAAGTGCAAACAATGTAGGTTCGAATCCTCGTTTGTGCCAATTTATTAAACAGACTGTCATCTCTTTCTGCGATTACGTAATATTGACAGAAAATGTTTAGCAGCCATATAAACCCCATAAAGAAAGACTCACGTGACTGTATATTTTATAATCAATAAAGTCTCGTCACTGATTTAAAAAAAGTTATTTGAAAAGTCCATCTTGGTTCTATTTACATGATTTATTTTCTTTTACAACTATATAAATCAGAAATATTAAAGTGGAATTTTGAGATAATTTTCAAATATTATTTCCTTGCCTTACTTGCTCATAAAATGACATCTTTAAAATGAATAAATATTATATACAAGTAACAGGATACCAAATTTAAATACTTAGGTTAAAACAGACATATATACACTCTTGTTTAATATTTGGTAAACACAGTCCAGATGTGTTTAGAAATATAAAAGATATCCTATGGCAGTTTTATGTCTATTAGTTTGATGTGTTTGAAGTTTGATGTCCAAAATCACATGACTATTTATTTATCTATTTATTTATTCATTCACTCATTTATTCATTTATTATCCATGCACTTGATGTGTCACACACATTGTTAAAAGTACATGTTTCATAGTTTCCTTTCTAACAAACCCTCCTATTGTTAAGAATTTTTAATATTTCTGAAATTAATGTTCTAGAATTTTGACATATATATATCATTTATGAATCATTTTAATAAATTACATAATTTTTGGGAACAATTTATTATCTGAAAACCACTGAAAGTGGAAAAATGAGAAAGATTTATAATTAAAAATTCTAATGTTCTTACCACATGCACTTAGTTTTCTTATACACATGTCTTTAACGGAATTTATAATCTTTTGTTTAAATTCAACAAAAGAAAAGGACGCTTGATATCTGTATTTCTAGAATGTGAAAATAGTGTAATAAAATGTTTGGAATATAATTACTTTCTTTCAACAGTTTACCCTTGTTTAAAAATACCGATGAATATATATAAATTACATGTAAAGAAAATGCTGGGATGCAATAGAAAATATAATAAAATATAATAATAATATTTGCACATGTATAAATAAGAGCTATTAAAAATTGTCAAATCATTTTTGATTCATCTCTTAATTTTGGTCTGTGAATTAATAGAGATTAAAGTAGTAAAATTTCACAGAAAAAAAATCATCATAGGATCAAAGATTAAAATGATCTTAGTGGAGTCAGATAACAGAGATCGGGAATACCTTAGGAAGCAGGGGTTCTTTTGAAAAAATTTCACTAAATAGTATAGAAAAAGATCCAAACACCAGAAAAAAAATCTCTTGACATGTTTTTTAAATTTGTCACGGCAGGAGAAAAAAAAACACCAAATACACCCTCCCTCCAAAAATTAAACTGTGAATGCGTGCGGATGAGAGTCTTAAGTTGACCACTTCTTCAAACTGAAAAGCGCAAGTCAATTACCCCTATCATATTGTGACTATTATCAATGGCAGATGGACTTATAAACTAATCTATCTTGATCCTAGATACAGTTCAAATTTCGTAGATAAGCGATCGCCATATTTTACTCCCAACCGTAACCATGCAGTACACATGTGTGTGAAGATGTCACTGCAGGATAACGTAACAGTATGACACTAATCCGGTACGGCCCGGGTATATTTTTCCGGGACACTTTAATTCCATTTCTAATCGCATTAATCTTGTTTATCATCACTTATCAATGATATGTAATCAACACTTAGCGAGTTAATTATGAGGGAATAACAGTAAATACTGCATATCAACAGTGGATAAAGTACTAATTGGATTCTCTCCCTTTGCACGAAGAGAAGATTATTGCATTGCATAATGCGATTCATATTGACCAGGTCCGGAAATGTCCTCGTACTGTTGTTTGTGTTTTGAATTAAGATATACAGAAACAGATGCAGTATAATCAACAAAATCAACAGATTAGTTTCCCATGATATAGCATTAGAGATATACGAGACGATATTTTACGAATGTGTTTAATACAAGTTGGCTAAATTTTCTGTGGAACGTGTAAAATTACACGGAAGAAATGTAAACAAATAGTTTATAGGTCTTACTAAATATTGAAGGATTTTGTGCAGGTTTATCCGTCAAAACTGACCAGCGGATTGCCCGATCTTTAAAGAAAAACCCCAGTAACAATAAAAATCTAATTTGCTTGACGTATACTTATACAAATGTATGTGTCTGTAAATGCAATGTGTAGTTTGGATTTTGTTGACAAGGAAACTAAATTTGTATTTATAAATCTGTGAATATAGTAGCTTACTATTATATATATAATATGTATAATATATATATTACATACAAAGCATAAAAGAAAGCACTTACCAAGGCACAAAATTTCCTCAAATGTTTGACAAATGTTTGAAATAAGAATTCAAGGAAAAGAAATTTTCGACTATTATTAACCATTGCCAGGGTTTCTTTTAATAATTTCTTTAAATATTATAATTTTTAAAATTCTCTAGCAATCAGTCTTGTTGCAATATTTAAGATTTTTTGATACAGTACTCTCTTATTTAATTTCTTTTTTTTTTCTTTCGTTACAAGAAAACTTTTTATCGTTGATTTTATATCGAAAAAGACATAAATGAATGAATAACACAAGTCTATTTATTTCCTTTTTCTTTCATTGAAAATTATGCTCATTATTTATGCATACTACGAATTTGTTGTAAGTTTAACTAGCTTACAGGAGCTTGAATTTCTTTTGATAATTTAGTATACAGTCCACGCTGTATATCAAAGCCATTCTTGGATTCTTAACCAAATATTCTAAGCTTTACAAATCTATAAAAAGAACACATAGATTATATATAAATAATGAAAAGGTTAATTTTTTATTTCGATAATTTACTTATAATGTATACGAGTCGGTTTTTCAGCACATAGGCACGAATCACTCAAGTTCTAAGAGAGAGAGAGAGAGAGAGAGAGAGCGAGAGAGAAAGCTTTATACAGAGTATTTTTAAAATCCTAATACTGATTATTCGGGAACAGAAAAACAGAGGGGTTGTTAAACAGTTCTATGTACTGTCAGGTATTCGATTTGAAAGCTTTGACCATGGCCTGTAGATCCATATGTGGTCGTCTTGAGAAAACCATTTAGAAATGAACAGTTGATTGCAATGAATTTAAATAAGTTATTCGAAAGAATTATAATATTTTTCTATGTATGTTGTGAAATTAATATATATATATATATATATATATATATATATATATATATATATATATATATATATATATATATATATATATATGCATACATAAGAAGATGTATTCTATACCTTAGTTATAAACGTTAAAAAAAGAATGAAAATATAAGAAAAAATCACAAATATAAATATTTTTCAAAATTACCTAGTAAATATTTGTCATATACTAGCTACCTGATAAACAAATATGTAGGTATGAACATAAGTAAAACGTTGATATCACCTTAAAACCGCGAACATGTAAAGTGATCCATCAAACTCTTGTCAAATATTCTACTTGGGCGGTATGCATCAGACGCTGAAATATTTTGACTTAAAACAAATTACCTTCCGGATTTTGTGATCACCATTTCGGTTCCAAATTTATGAAATTGTTCCCAAAGATCTTTTGATTCAATCTCCACCTTTGGGTCATCTTGTGCATCGGATTCAGGCTCCAGTACCCGAAGAGGGCGCGTGTTGAACGGGTGCATCAACTCCCCTGGCCCAAGGGGCGATCGAGCCATTGACTGCTGAAGTTTCGGGATAAGGGCGCTCGGAAGCCCTGCGGGCGTGGGCATCATTCCTTGTAGGTAATGTTGCTGAAGTAAGGCACTATAATCCGAAGGTCTGTGAAGAAGAAAAGGATTATATGCCATTGTAATGTCCGGATTTTGTCCTTGGAAAATCATTTATGCTATTATATTTGCACAGTATCCAAAAGCTAAAAGTAAAACTCAGAATCCTTCTAAATTTCAAAGTCCAGCATGGTGAATATTTGTCTCAATATTAATTTCATATTTTGTTTTGATAGTTCGTCATGTGCTCGCTAATACACTTTATACTGATGTTCAAATGTATCCCAGTTTGTCATGTATACAAAGCCTCTGACTACAGATAAATGTAAGACGAATCCTGATTGGTCAAACGGAAATCATTATCAGTAAAATTAGGCGGTGCTTAGAATGATATCTGACAGGTAAGCTCGTGAATAAGTCTCGCGCCGTTGTGTCGCCTCGGCTTGTCGTCTGCTAGTTCTTGTATGTAACATGTGCTAACATCGCGTATCAAATCACAGAAGCCCCGCCCCCTCTGTCGTTATACTCCCCTGTATTTTGCGGTATATTTGTTTAATTCAGTATTGAGGATCATATCAGCAGTTTTATTTCTTCTAGATAAACATTTTCTCAACTAAATCGGGTAAGACTTACGTCGCCTGTGTGTTTTTGAAATTTAAAAGGTCGGGCAGATTAGGGGAAATAATTGCACCAGAATGAAGTGTTTATAAAAAGGAAAATCGTAAAATTTATGCTTATGAAGACGTTATGTTGAAGTTGAAAATAGGACTTTGACATGTTATAAACCCCTTTGAATGTGAAATGAATAAGTTTCATGTTGCTTGAATTCAAGGTGGCTCTCGGTTTTACATTAAACTTTCAATATTTGATGGGAAGGTGCTCGTGTATCATTTTTAATGTAATTCTATAATTTCATCAAATTTCGGGAAATGAGACATGATTTATTCATTATTACTAGTTTTATCATTAGTACAAATTGATTTCAGTAATTATACAAATTTATTAATCGTGTCGATAAAATTATTTTGAAAGTAACATTAATTTGTTTTATTGCAATGATTTAAGTGGACAGAATGAATGATTGTACAGATCATAGATTTATCGAGATTGGGGGGGGGGGGTGGAAATAAATAAATAACAGTAAAAATTATTATTTTATGTAATTTTTCTGTTTTGGTAAAAAGTTAATCATTCAAGATCTAATAATGTATGTGGAGATTCAATCTTTATTTCTCCGATGCATTTAGAAGAACAAAAATGTTATGATAAAAAGCATCAAACTTATATATATATATATATATATATATATATATATATATATATATATATATTATATATATATATATATATATATATATATATATATATATATATATATGATATAGATGAAAAAATATCAACATATCCCCAAACAAAAAAATTCACAACCTCCTCCCTTTCATTTTTTCCCTTTTTTTTCCTTTTATTTATGTATTTATTTTGGTTTTTTCTCTTTTTTTGTTTATCTTATTTTTTTTCTCTCTTTATATTTTTTCATTCTTACATTCCTTCAAGTATGAAAGCATACAAAACATGTAAATCAACAATTCGATTTCCTATTTCTGTTTCCTTTAAAATGGATCAAATAATCAGGGAAGCATCAGAATGCGCAGTACATGTATTTATAAGCGATTGTCTTCGCAATGAAAACATCGCCCGCCAAACGTCTGCTGTCGCCGGTCAATGTCTCCTCCATGCTTTAGTATACACATTCCATAAGATATAAAACCGGACTCGCCAATAGGCTTCCGGACGGCTCAAGACGCCAAAATATTTTGTCTTCAAGGGTAGTCATACGTACGTAAGCCAATCAAACTTACAAAAGAAATAATCACCCTTTACTTATTGGAGTGTTAACATAATTAATAATGAGATCTTAAAGCGAGTTAGGTGTGATCGGGTCTTATAATACCGATCCGTACCTAACCGCGGTGTTTTAATGCGCTCAGAAAGGCGCCGTGGACAAACGCTTGAATAACCCAAAGTTTTGTCCATGTTAAATTATGCGAAAGAGCAGAAACACTTTCAAATTTTTGCCACCAGTTTAATATATATCTTACGACAGTCCGTATAAACAAAGTCTTTTGGGTGAGACCCATTTCTTCCAACGTTCAAGACATGCTGGGGACAACATGCCTTATATAAACCAAAACATTGTTATGAATGTGAATAACGGAGACGGAATTCTCTAGGTTTAGAGGCGAAATTAGTAGCCTACGCTTGTCGTAATAAATTTCTTTTGAAAAATGTGTTCGACCTTAAATAATCGTAAATTTTTGTTTTGAAACTGTATCTAGTTTCGCTGTTTGTGTTTACTTTATGACAGAGTCCTTCCCCTTTTTAGCCGAAGAGACCGTACCTGTAAGCAACAGCTGAATTATTCACACCTGGGATATTGTTGTAAAATAGTAGATATAAATAAATAAATAAATAAATAAATAAATAAATAAATAAATAAATAAATAATGGATGAATAAAACGAAATTATCTTAAACATGTATGTGTAACAAAATGCATATAACGTTTCATCTATATAAATAACATGTTTTGCCTTTTTCATTTACCGTGGAAAAGGAGTGAGTGTTATTTTATAAATGCAAACAGTATACAGTTTAACATTTACCAGTGTAAAATGATATATGTTACATGCAAACAGATTCACCACAACAATCTACATGTGGAGTTAACAGTGCTTCTATACAGCAATGCGTCAAATAGGAAACAGAAACTGTTTATTTTACAATACAGAGAATGTGCTATTTTTTTTTTTCAAAATGTTCAAAATAATAAAAACTATCAATTTAGAAGTGCCTGAAATTGGTAACTACACAATGTTAAAACTGAAATTTTTAAAACTGTAATAAATAAATATGCAAATTAGTTATTGTGAAATTATGTTTAAGCAAAGAAGAAGTATACTGATAATAATTTTATAATATATATATATATATATATATATATATATATATATATATATATATATATATATATATATATATATATATATATATATATATATGTATAAAATTTTCTGTGCTTAAATACTCGCCAGGAAATTCATGCAGTAATTCGCAAAGTCATTGATTTATTAAACTGCATGTGTTGATTCACATTAAAAAGGCATATGTACACATTTTAGAATATGATATGCTTGAACACATGTGGGTGATACATGTTTACTGAATGCCAAGCTGTATGCAAATTGAAGGTTAATTATAAAAAATGGCAAATCTTTTGGAAAAGGCATAGCGAAAAGTATATTTTCATATAATGTACACATTGATGTATTTGTAATACTCAATATATATATATATGAAATACTTCTGCAGATGAATATTTATATCAGTATGTAATTGTAGAATAGAGTTTTGATAAAATGGAAGCAATTTACACGTATACTGGATGTGTGCATGACAGGAAATCATCATCAACAGAAGAATAGCAGAATTGTAATATATACATTTTATACATGTAGCACGTGTTCGAAAAGGATGATGGCTGAGATGGAGTCCTCGTGTGTTAAGGTTCTTCGCGAAGGATAAAATTTCAATATCTTTATGAGAATTGAAGCAACATGAATTTAACATATGAATTTATCGATCCCGAATTCTGCATATTTTCAGCATTGTTGTTTTAATGGGAATTTGATTTTCTCGTTATTGGAAGAGCCTTCTGACCAGTAGTATTACTGCCTGTTTTTGATCCTAACATTTCCTGAATTTATTCTTCCAAGACGAGCTATCTTATTTGGAGTCATGCTTAAGTACTTTGCTTGCGGTGAGTGTGCTTGAGGTTCGATTCCCGCATTGCGCCTTTGTGCTTCTGAGGTTGGTATTTTCCTGCCTCCATGTCGCGATTTTACACCAAAAGATGTTGGAAGTGAAAACGCACCGAACCTAACATTCATAACACGCCGATTTTTTATGCCGATTTTTTTTTCTCCGTAAATATTCTAAGAATATCTTTCAATCACAGTTGATGATACGGATGCTTGGCACTCTGACAAAAGTTTTAAAATTGCTATGCGCATGCGTCTAAATTACGGAAACCCAAAAGTATTTTAAGTGCTAGATAGTGGTTAATGAATGCAGTGAATGCTAGTGTACTTGCACTAAATACAGCGAAACATCGCTTTACATCACTTAGAATTCCAAGTATTGGGAACATCTTAGTTATGGAAATTATCAATAACGTTACGTACGAATCTGTTTCCTTTTCGTGACGAAAAAACCTGTAGTAGTCAAACGATTGGATTGTGACGCGAGGGGTCTAGGTTCGTTTCTCTAGATGAGCCATTAAATTCAGAATGACTGAATCCAATCGACCGCCAAAATCAATAAAGTTCGATATCTAGACCTCGACAAACCGCACATTCTTGGGTGCAATCGAGTGAAAATATTGCATATCCCTTGCCAAAGTATTTTGGCGTTGTTTTGGTATGGAAAAGGTTAATGTGATAATTTGCATCGCAATGATTCTGGAGGTTTGGGTTATGAAATAACGATCACGCCATCTAGCGGACCGCCATGAACTTATCTCGAATGAGTACTGCGCTAAATACGTAATGAACATTATTGTTATGAAGCCAATTTTTAGCACAAGTTTCCAACTCCAGTGCAAAATAAAACAGAGAGCATTAATGAAATTGGTGAAAGCGCATTGTCGCAGAACTGCACATTGTCGTAGAGCACCTCCCGTGGGAAATTTTGACACTTTTCCTCCATGGAATGTTTCAATATGGCGGAAATATCATATAGACGAGAAATTTAATCCATTTTCTAATATTTATCAAATATTTTATCATGTTGTTTTATCTCATCATCTTTCACCGTGAAATGAAACCGAAAGTCAATAAATACATAAATTGTGATAAGGATATCGCTTATGATCGGGATCGGTATTGTTTTCGTGATGATTTTGTAGCTTATATTGTAAGGTCGAGCCCGAAGGGGCGGTAGTCTATTCATTTGTTGACACAATGTTTATCAATAAATAATTAGACAGCCTGGGTTTGCTCACACAAGAGCATTCAGACGGGCTAACTAGTTTCCCTGCAGCTTATGTCTACAAAGACAAGATCTCATCAATGTTTACCTAGCGATAACTCTCACGTGATCAATACGTCACGGGTTAGTTGGACTCGGGATATACCATATGGCGCATTTGACATTGATACTAAGTATAATTTTCATATGATACAAATCTCTGTTTACATTTATTACATGTGTTGAATTTATGATCAATTTAGAGATCTATTGGAGCTCGGCTTTGATATTTAATTTTATCAGTTATTAGTAGTGATGATATTTCTCTTCCTTTCTTGGTAAATTGTGACGTGAACAGGATACGTAATATCTACTTTTTCGCTATTTTCCCCCTTTTTTCTGAGAACGGGAGAGAAAAGAGACGAGGATGAGAAGTGTCTATAAATGTATTGAATGACAATCATTACAAGGAAATTAAAAAAAAAATGAATTATGGACGTTAAGTGTAATTCTTAGAAGAATTTCTTGATATAATGTAACATTGTGTGTATTGTAAATATAGACTTATATACAAAATCTGTCACAATCGGTGTTGGGTGTCCGTGCAGATGTAACAAAGAGTTCCCTATGTTTTCTGAAATGCAGTGGGACTATGGAGTTAAGAATGCTTTCCTACGGAATGAAATTAAAAAAAAAATTGCTTACTTGATTAAAGACTTCTCATTGAGCTATCTCAATATATAATGATATGTATTTCTCTCATAAAACAAAGAAGGCATGTAGGATTTTTTAAAATTAATTAATTCTTAGTAAATGATAAATACATGTAGATTTGTATATGATTCAGTGCGAAAGGGTGAAGCCGACTCGGCAGTTATAAAGTCAGCTCAGCACCCCTCTTCAACAAGTGTATTCAAATTTGATTAAGACATTATACGTGCACAGCCGTGCCGACGGCAGTGTTGACGTATCGGAGAATGACTGCGATCAAATTTGCGATTCCGCATTTGATAAAAGCAGAAATTAACTTTCCCTCTTCATTAGTCGACGCACTACAATTTTCAGTTCGAAAATTACAGGTTGTCAAACTTGCACGCGCTAGACCCGAAACGCGCCAAACATTCAAGATCATCAGTTTGCGAATTCGTGAATAGACAGGATCACTTAAACTCTTAAAGCGATACGAATTGAACAAAAGCTGACGAAAATGTTCTAAACTTTGTAAATGTCTATCTGAGCTTTACCATTGGAAGTAAAACGTACCCCGTGCACCGTCGATGAAACCTGCAATTAACATTTTCGACGAGATTTACGTCAAGCGGAAGTAATTTCTCAGATGACGGTGGGACGTACCGCATACGAAAATTATGGTACGAATGCAAACGTGTCCGTATTCAACTTCGGGGTTAGGAATTAAGGGGGAACTTGAATTGTGTGATAAAACAAAATTAAGAAATATATTTTTAACACAGAATTTATAAAATTTAATAAATTAATAAAGAATAATTAAATAAATAGATAAATAAATAAATGGATAAGTAATAAATGATTGAAATAGAAAAAAAAAGTTTGTATGGTAACATTCAACACAATAAGTAAGCTCTGATTTATATCACAACATATTTTTAAGAAACTAATGAATGCTGTCAAAGCTCCAGTATGTCTACGACAAACCATTCCTATAAAATGGAATTAATTCAGTTATTTAGGGTTCTTTTTCACATAACCGTATAGTATTGATTATAGATACTGAAAATTATAAATATGATTAATGATAAAAATAAACTCTGTTCTTCGGTAGTATATTTCGGTTACTTTTGTAAGCATAGTTTCGGAGATTTTATTAGTTTTTCTTTTCACACAGTTTCATAATTTGGGGCCAGATTTAACTTTATTAAAATATATTTTAGCTAAAAGTTTAGATCAGCAATGGGTTCAATGTTAAGCAAGTCTAAAAAAAAACAAAAAAACAAAAAAAAAAAAACACACACACACACAAAATAACACCAATTTTTTCCATTTCTAAGGATATGGGATTTTGTTTTAAACCACATATTCAATTTTGTGATTTATTGACGATAAGAAAATGAAAATGTAGCAGTCATAACTTGCGAAAAACACTTATGTAAACTAGGAAGACTTTGCAGACAAATCGTCTCTATTTTGTGATTAATTCACAAACATCCCTTCGATTTCACAGTGATAACGAATTTGTAAAAACTTGGACAATTCCGCATGACGATTTTCTACCTTGATGCCAAAATGATTTCACACGTTCTTCAGTAACATTGATTTTTATCGGGAATAATTTACACATATGTTCAATTTTGTTGTTACTTTCCTGAGAGATTTTCACACCACATCTTCAGCGTGCTTGAACTCGACGTTTTCGTATATCATAAAAATAAAATAATGATGTACAAAAGAAATTAAGAAAATGTAACATTAAATTGTCCGTGTAAGGGAAATTCAGAGAGAGAGAGAGAGAGAGAGAGAGTGTGTGTGTGTGTGTGTGTGTGTGTGTGTGTGTGTGTGTGTGTGTAAAATGCTCAAGACCTAAGTATGTAAAGGCAAAACCATCTGAAAGTGGTAATGAAGAACAATACTAGAAATATGTATTTTCTTTGGACATAAATTCTCTCTTTCGCTTAATTTTGTTTCCACAGTGTTATTCAAAACACGAATTGAAATAATATTGCCGTATGTAAGACCTTTCTCCATGTGTCAAGTTATATGTAAAATACAATCGATAACATTGGCGGATGTATAGAGAGGGAGGCTGCAAGGGTTGCAACCGCCCGCCCCCCCCTTTTTGGTCGGAAAAATTTTCCAGAAAAGGTCATTTTCGACCATTATTAGGGTTTCAACCCTCCTTTTCGGACGAAATAGTGCAAAACTCTAGTCACAGGAGGCTGTAATCCCCCCTCCTTTTTCAAAATTTCTAGATCCGCCTATGGATAATATGTAAAAAAAATAATAGTACAAAGATTGCATACAATGCACTACTGAAAGATAGATGGAAATGGTTGAAATAAAATGCAGTTCAATTCTTGAACCCTCGTCCTATCGTCGCAAGCCAGTAGCTATATAGACTGCTTCCATTTTCTCTAAATTTTCAGATCCAATACTGTGATTTTGTGTTATTAATGACATTTATTTCTAAGTTTCTTACCGATTTACAATAAATCCAGAATATTTCTATAACAATAATGTAAAAAAAAATTAAATGAGCGCTAATTCCGCTACTAGCTAGTTATTCATATCGTTCATCGGGACAACTCCTTCTACTGTTTTCTGTACTTCAAATTCTAGTATACAACAAGACAAAAGAAACCCGGGGCGAAATGTGATGACCGAAATCTAATAATAGTAATAATAATAATAATAATAATAATAAGAAGAAGAAGAAGAAGAAGAAGAAGAAGAAGAAGCATGACGAGATAGGCTTCCTATGAAATATTGCAATTAAAACGTAATTTTGATATTCATAATTGCAAATTTATTTAATCATTATGAATATTTTAGTTACATTTCATTTCATTTTCGCAATATTTCCTGGGACATGGGGAAAATCGTCATGGCAAAAATGGAAAGAGTGAGAAAGACATCAGTATTCATTTCGGTGCATTATCCATTAATCGCATACGTTTATATATACATACATACATACATATATATATATATATATATATATATATATATATATATATATATATATATATATATATATATATATATATATATATATATATATATATGTGTGTGTGTGTGTGTGTGTGTGTGTGTGTGTGTGTGTGTGTGTAGATTGATAAATATGTAAACAAAACAATAATATGTAGTTGTCTCTAGAAGAAACTCTGTATAATCGGGACCGAGATATAATTCATTACAAATCCAAAATTACCTCCACACTACTCCCCATCAAGAAAAAACTACAGACGTAGATTTCACATCTTCAGTGAATCATACTCTACTTTCATCGCCTCTTACGATTTAAGATGGACCTCTCAGCTACTCTTGAATAAAATTTGACAAGTTGTCACTTGCAACAATTGAAAAACAATTCACTTGAGTACAATAGGTAGTATGTAAGTATCGTTACATCACTGAAAACCCATCAGTGTCGGAAAAGAAGCAGAGTTTTTAGTAAGATTGTCATCGACGAAGCTGGTGTCATTTCGTAAGTAGACAGTCTGCTAATTGCGTAGGAGTCAAGGCAGAATCATTGCTGTGGTGAAAAAGGGATGTTGGAGAGGAAGAAAAAAAGGGGGGGGGGGCTGAGTTAACTAATGTTTTGATGTAGAAATTTTGTGTTTTATGGTTGGTTGGTGTATTTACATCACTTTCAACAATTTTTCAGTTATATCGCGACATCGAAGCAGGAGATAACCAACCTCTTAAACATAGTAGTGCAATCAAGGAATCGAACCCAGATCGTCGGCGCCGCAATCCAAGCGCTTAACTACTATACCAAGCCTGCCCTTGTGTTTTATGATACATACTGAGGTTTATTTGTATTGACTGTTATAGTTTGTTTTGTTATTGTATCGCCATTGCAAGGTTATTGTAATTATATGATGGCGGCACCCGACTGATGTATGCCTCATAATTATGTCAAATACCACGGAACTAACGCAAGCTGTGAGAGATCTTTCACATGTCATCGTATACCGTGGCATGGAGCCTCGGTTTACGCTTTTTTAAGCAAAGAACAATAAAGACAGAAAAGATGATGAAAAAAATGGAATCCGTGTCCTCGAATAAAAAATCCAATACGATACTAGTGAACACCCCCTTCTTCTTCCCCATTTATAACTTTTGTAGTTAGTTAATATGAGCCATTTTCAGTCATACACAACGCAATTTGGAGGCAGGTCATCAAATTCTCATTTTATGGTAAGACCGGAATCGAACACAGGTATCTCAACGCTTTATAAATATATATATATATATATATATATATATATATATATATATATATATATATATATATATATATATATATATATATATATATATATATAATATGCATATTTGTATGGGAAATCTGCAGATAAACTTACCTGTTGTAGGTGGTTCCGTATGGACCGCTTGGCACCACCATGTATAGGTGGATGGGATATTAAACGATATAAAATAAAATAGCTGATGTAATGCACCTCTGTAATCCACATGTTTGAACTATTTTTATTGGAGTCAACTCTCATATTAGATTTTAAGTTAAAACGAGGTACTTTGTGGTGTAAACACATGTTTTACATATTTAGCTGAAGGACGCACATATACGATATGCATACATTGATCGTTTATTTAATTGTAAATTTATGACAGATGGATTTTCATGTTTACTAGTTTAAACTAGGTAGCCTTAATTACTACTAAAAATCTAATTTTAACCCTGAAATCCATTGTTTTGATAAATGCGTTTTATTTCTATTGAGTCAGTTCGCTGAAGTTCACAGAGTTACTTCCCATTTTGGACGGTGTCTGAAATAAAGTTATTGTTACGTCAAATTCTAAGGAAACCATCTAAAACTCCGAGAAAGGATGGTTCAAAAGTGACGTGCCCATGGAATATTAATGACATCTTATCTTTTACATCAGATACCGTTCCCAAAGGGGAAATAACTCTGTTTAACGAAAAAAAAAAATCAATAGGAATGTGTCTACAATTCACAAATGTGGTCATGTACTACTGAAATACATGTACATGTATCTTCTCTTCACTGAGTTAATTCAGAATTCAGAGACATTTTAAGATAATAAACCAAAACCAGAATGTTTACGTTGAAACTAATTAAGTTTGGAACTATATTTATCCCCACTGTATCTCTGCTCACAGCGGATAGAAAATTTCCGTTAAGCACACGCAATTTTCTGAAATTTTGATAAAAAAGAATTTTTTAAAGAAAAAATCTTGAATTTATAGTTTATCCTAGACTTGCAGATTTTACGTTTAACGACACGTTCCCTTTATTCTCTTTGGATCTGCCCCTGCAGAAGACGATACATGCAAGATATAAGCAGTGCATGTCCCCTCGAATTACAGGAAGGAGTAAGTTGCAAATTAGACAACTCAATTGCCAACATTTCGGGCCATTAAGTGTCACTTTGAGAAGTAAACAATTTATAATTAATGGACGTCTGTATTGGTTCTTTCCTGTACTGGAAGATACCACGGTACTCAATTTCTTATTTCGAAGGGAAAATTAATAGAGAAAAATATTAGTCATAGTGTGAACATTGTTCATTATTTGAATAGGAGAATGTGAAATAAACTCGACTGCCATTTATTTGAAATGGCGTTGTATTTGGAGAGAAACACCACCACCCCCTCCCTTTAATATCCATGTGTCATCATAATTTTGCGCTTTAGTCATCATGGTTTGTATTAGTCGAAGGGAATCATTATGACATTACGTCATATCATATCCGCTTACATTGCTATTAGTATTAGAGAACATTTTCACAATTCAGTGGTGTAATTTTTGTATACCCATGCAATTGTCACATAGCCAAAGTAGTGAAATTGATTTCAGCCTTGTAGAGCAGGAGTAGCCAGGGAGAACGTTTCCCACCCCTTGTTATCGGAAGAAACTGCAAAATAAAATGCTTATACTTGGTGTTGATACTATATCCATTCAAGGTGTAACACGAACACTAAATATAGATTTTCATATTTCAAACTGACAAGGCGCAAGGTAGTTTTGAGTTTTGACAGCATGCCTCGTCTATACCTACTTCTGTTTGACATAACTCTCTTTTTCAATTTCACTTCCTCAAGGTTTCGTTAATTTCTGTACCGTTGTGTTCAAACTATGAACATGATATGTATATATGACAAGTACGTGTATATCAGCTATAGTATTCATGGGATATTAAATTTCTCGTATGGGAACAGATGAAGCTCAGTGGATGGGGTGCTAAGATTGTAACTGAAAGGTTCCTGGTTCGACCACCGCCTTGGACACACCGGCGTCCTGTCTTTCAAATGAGACAGTCAAAATCGGTAGGTCCATTGCAGAGATATAAATTTCTATGCAAATGCATCAGACAGATGCTGTCACCATATACATGCAACAGTCGTTAAATGACATGAAACAAAAACCAACCAATCAATCAATCAATCAATCAGTTAATCAATCAGTTTAATTTTGTTTAAATGTGCGAATATTATACCACTTGAATTCATTATCACAAATGAACCAACTTTGATGTCACTATTATGATTTTAAAAGGATATTGCTTCTCGTGAAATTTATTTTTCGCGCATAAGTATTAAGTGGGATTCTCGCAAATATACAGTAACGCGAATTACAATTGTCATTCATTGAATACTTTTAAAATGTGCGTTCTTATGATATTCCATATCTCATTTAAGTAATCCTTTATGTAGAATTTGTGAAAAAAAGTCTTGTGAGGTAGACTTTATTTCAATATCTTTTCCTCTTTTTTATTTTTCTCTCTATTTATTCATTATCATCAAAATTTTTCTTTTTCTTTTGTTTTCCTTTTTGGCGCCAATTCAAGGTATATCGACCCGTTTAGCCGTTTGCCCAACGTTTAGCCGATTGCATATTCGAAATAGAAAACTTTATTCTCGTCGCTCTACATTTTTTCAGCAACGCCAGCAATTTAATTGTAGAAACTTTATCCAAAAATTTAAGAAATAGACCATTAATTGTTGCAAAATCGACGCAAATTAGCCGGCATGTTGATGAAGTGGGAACGAAACACTTCTGGAACCTTTCTCGAGACAAATTACAATCAGACCGCATTATTACCTAAACTAGGAATTGCAATATCCGTTACGGTTTTCGCTTTTAGAATCGGAACCAAACCGAGAAAATGCGAGAGTCGTTTATAGTAATGATGCCCGCATAATCTGTACACTTCCGCTTCAAAGACATCTCTCTATTATCAAGGTAAAGATGACGTCACTTCTGAGTAATTGAAGATTTCTTCAAAGACATTTTTTAAAGAATTACCGCTTTTTTATTGTATCGTGGTTTATTGTGTTTTAACTTGTATTCTTGTTTCATTTTACATCATGGAGATACCATTTCGCAGAGACAGAGTTGCTTCTGAATTCGGCATGTCACACGTGTTTCTTGTCCTCTCTTGTTCCTTATCTTTTTCATCAACACACTCACCTTTCATTTATTTTATTTATATATATTTTTGGAAACCTATTAATATTACCCATGTAATATGTTGTAAACGAATCAAGTTGGAAGAACAATTTCTGATGGAGTAGAGGGGATGTTGTATCAGATGGATAAACATTGTTCTCTGACAAAACAAAGATCACATCTGGTGCTTAAACGACAAACACTTTTTACTTGTTTGCAAATCTACCTTGTAAACTCTGAGAGAAATCTGTGTGTGTGTCTCTCTCTGTTTCTCATTCTCTCTCTCTCTCAATATATATATATATATATATATATATATATATATATATATATATATATATATATATATATATATATATATATATATATATATATATATATATGATAAAATATAAAAAAAAAGACCAATGCAATTCACTGAAAGACGGCCCCTGAAAAGGCCAAAGACGAAAGCTTGAAGTCGGGGGAAATGCCTCTTTTATGTGCACATTACTTATCCCTTGGACAAGTTTTGAAATCAAAAAAGCTATTGACAAGTTCGTGTTCTCATGATAGGCAAATACCCTCTCTTTCAAGTCAAATTTAATTCAATGACATAGGCAAGTGCTTTTGACAAAATAAATAACAGACAATGTGTATAAAGCCTTTATATCTCCTATTGGTGTGCTAAGTCCGCCCGACTTACATGAACAAATTTAGAATGATACCAATCGTGGCCGTAGTAACACTTCGTCACATTTAGTGGTGAAATATATGTACATGCAGATTTCTGACTAGTCAAAAGTGGAATCAAGTTATCAAGATATTTGGTAACCCTTGGTGAAATTTGAAGCCCGTCTGACAGCTCTGCAGTGAATTTTGACCTCTAACACCTGACAGATTAGAAGAACGTACTTGAAAAAGTTCCCCGCGGAGACTTCGTAGTGTAATTATTCCCTTCCTGATTTTGTGTGTCTGTGACATTTTCTGTACAATAATAGTCTAAAATCATCTCCTATCTATGCAACGGTCAACTATTAGGGGGGGGGGTTGTTTGTTTCCGATGTATGGCGGGTGTAGTTAGCCAAGCAGGGGATGCTGACTTCTCCTGAACACATACTCTCTTCTCTGGTTGTCAGGTGTCCTTGTGCCGCCACCGTAGAACATTGTTTTCAGAATTACATCCGATCATTTACTCTTGTGTCTTACATTTATAGGAGTACACAATTCCCGTTGGCGTACGTCTTCCATTAATTCAATCTGCACTCTAATTAGTCATGATGTGTTGTATCGGGAATAACATTAATATCTTGAATTCTTCTATGAAAATATCGAAAAATACCTGACATACGTTCGATTTACTGTATTCATTCGAAGTAAATGTTGTTGTTCATTTGGGGGGGGGGGGGGGGGGGTGTTCCTGACGTGTGAATGATGATTAATGAAATTGAAAATTATGTAACAAGAGACACTCAATATCTACAAATTTTCGGCCTTTAGGCCATTATCAAGTGGAA